>BQKZ01002938.1:75114-86922 GCA_036244855.1 Temnopleurus reevesii | reverse complement strand
ATTGGTTTTAGCATGAATACATTCTAATAGTGTAAAGTCTGACCCAGCAAGAGAGTGGCTGTTTGAATATTTTTTTCTCACAACTCTTCCTTTTTCTTTGTCTTTCCATTCAAAGTATCCAAATGCCTGTTCAGTGTCGTTCTAACGATTGTGATGGAAATAGAAATGAAAAATGAGAATAGCACCTTGATTTTAATGTGCCTCATAACTGAATTCTATCGAAACAGAGATATAAAACCTGATTTGCTCTTAACGCAAGTGATTTTTTTTCACGTATGGCATAAGATGGCAAACCATTTTTCAGATTGTAGAATAGTGTAAGATATATTATGATAATGTTCATGTGGCGATCTGCTGGTGCATACAAATGTGTACTGACGAATACTGATGTGCAGTTGAAGGCTCCATAGTAAACAGAGTAATCTTTCTTGAAAAATTGTACCATTCTGTAAAAGAACTACCAACGCACAATGATTCAAGCAGCATAGTCATTGTGTCTTCATGGGAATGTTGAGAAAGCTTCACAGTACACAGTGAGTTCTTGAAAATGTGAGAGGTCCCAAAATATTTATCACCATTTGTGGGAGAATGGTGTAATATTCTCCTGTCATCTATGATGCTAGTGCTCAGCAACAACAATGTGACGCTTCACAGTACACTCTGAGTTCTTGAAAGTGGGAGTGGTTCTGAATCTTGAGTGGTCTCACAATCTTCAGGAGAATGACCTCATGTTCTCCGATCATCTAGAATGCTAGTGCTCAACAACGGATAACATTATTAGTGTACGCTGCAAATTCTCTCAAGTGCTAGATTGGGGCATTGAATTTTCACTATTTGAACTCTTGTGGTCACTGAGCCATGGTGTTGATGTTTGACCCATAGTTAACCCATTGTTAACCCATTGTGTAGAACCATTAGCCTTGCCATTTGGACAATATGACATCACACTTCTGTGGGCGATGGATTAATCCTGTTACAGGTTTCTTAACAGTACTACAACGATGGTTGATTGATTGGTTGTTTTATTCATTAATTGATTATGAATATTCAGTGGTGTACTAGTCTGCATTATGTAAAGGAAGACTTCTGTTGTATTCTACCCAGATTTATCATTAACTTCTATGCGGTCCATCTGAAGAGGATATATTATATCAAGTGATTCATTTTGTTCTATTTTTATGTGAACGAATGGAAAAAAGTTTAGCATGTAATACAAATTTCCGAGTAAAATTTTTTATTTTGGAGCTATTTGGCGATGAATAGGCTTTTTTTCTTCCTTTAATTCTCAGTAGATTTCACAATTATGCTGTCATGTTAACTAATCAATTTAGTTTGCATTTTATCATGTATGATATTTCATAAATGTATGATCATGATCAATGTATCTACGTATATACAGGTCAAACCTCGGTATAACGAGGTCCTTGGAACCAGAGAAATTATCTCTTTATATCAAAACCTTGTTATATCAGGGCCAAAATACAATAACATACAAAGAGATGGGACCAGGAAAACGACCTTTTTATAACGAAATCTCGTTATATCAGTGCTTTTTATAATGAGGTTGGACTGTATTCAGAAAATCATGCAATTACATTCAGACTTTCCAATTGTGTTGTATTTCATAAAGCTACCCACGGCTCTGTGCACAACTTCTGGTGCTGACCCTTTCCTGCATTCAATGATTACCTTATGTCACTGAGTCAGGGTCACCAGTAGTGAGAGATATATCCTTCCTTGCATTTTGCAAAAGTCATGCTGAGGGCGTGTTGTTCGAAAGTTGCAGTTGATCGGAAAGTGTCAATCAAAACCATTATTTCATGCGCATCTTGTTAGAAGCGCATACTATGCGTGAATGAAACAGCAATTTTCAATTTGCAATTGATTTGAAGTGGATTTGCGATCAATTGCAATTTTGTAGCAACACCCCAAGAGTCTTCTTGCAGAAAAACTGAAAATGAATACTCTTGTCCACTTGAGCCAATGTGAGGGCTCGATTGAGATGTATTTTTGTTCATTTGATTGTTCATTACATTTATAGTAATGTATATCTTTACATATCACATCCTTCACAAGGCTGGAGGGAAAATAAAAATTATTATGCCTAAAAACTGTCATATTGTGTTTGCTTCCATCTGTTGTTAAATTTTTTAATTACCTACATTTTTAAACAGCTGTAGGCATTTGCCAAAATATTGCAAGACAAAAACTACCAACCTAAATCAAGAATCCAATTTTTGTTAAAAAATCTTTTTAATATTAATAATTGTGGCTGTTATGTTAGGGTTAGTAAATGAATATAATTAATTGAAATTAAATTACAACAGGTACTGAATTCAAATCTATCAAGTTCTTTTGCTAGATAGACTTCTGAGCCATTTTTAATTGCAGTTTTCAATTACACGTAACTTACATAGGAAAACTGTGCAACAAAAAATTGATCAGAAATTTTATCAGGTGTACTAATATAGATAGTAAAAGAATTTATTATATTTGTATTAAAAATGGCAACCTATCCCTACCAAAGCGAAATGTGTTCATATAGGAATACCAGTCAAGCTTTTAATTTTTTTCTTCTCCCTACTTTGTTATCATTTCGTAAAGGTGTGTACATGTATCTAGGTGCACTAAATTCTTATACCCCAAGTCAAGGGTAGAATAGGCAATTACAATAAACTCGGCCATAGTCAAATTCGTCCAAGTTTAATAATAGCTCAATTCAGTGCGATTTTTTCAACAAATGAAAAATCCATCTATTGTAATTTTCAGTTGGCTAGTATGCTCTCACAATGTAATTGTAACCTTTCTCGTATCTTCTCACTCCCTTCCCTGCGAGCAGAAAGGACAAAGGACTGGAACAAAGTAAACAACTTCATTCTAGCATTCCCAATAGCCTCATGAACATAGAAAGAAATAGTTTCCCTCTTTATTCGCTTAACAGGTGCAACATCAATTCAATATTTCTCAGCAGAATAATAGGGAAGATTTCTTTTGTGTGCATCTAGCTATTGTGAATGCTTGAATGGCAGTTCTTCACTTTGTCCAAAACCTTTGTCCCTTTTACTCACAGTGCTTGCTACTCGAGTTGCAATCACAATGCCAAACACATAGAGACAATAAGGTAACATGCATCTAACCGTTTTAATACTTCCCTCAAACATCCCTGTATTTAGAAAGGCAAATTCACATGCAGCAAATGACAAGTCCACTGTATAACATTGTTCATGAATTCAATTACATGGCAATCTCATAATACTGCATTTATGAGGTAATAATTTTTCCTTCACAAACCAGGGGCCAATTGCACGAAATGGTCATAGCTATCCTCTTCATGCTAAGACTTCTTAACTTCTTGTGCCACCCTCTTAGTATAGACACAAACATTGATACCTTCTATGTTATGAGGAAGGCACAAAAAGTTCAGACATCTTATCAAGAAGATGGCCGAGACCATTTTGAGCAACTGGGTCCAGGGCTCGATTTTCGTAGGCTTAATATAGTTCCGAGCATGAATCTTCCGTATCATGAATAATTTGAGCAAATACATGCATTAGCAACTTTCACTATTACCGAAAGAACATTTTTTGTTGCCCTCCAACGCCCGACCCTCTGGAATTGGCCAGACCTGAACTTGTAATTTTTCAATACTATTAATTTTTCATTTTCAATCAGTTAAACAAAAATTCACAGTAAAAAAAGATTAATATATGAGATTCAATAAAGTCGTTATCAGATTTTTTTCCACTCCCTTCCTAAATGAAAAGTGTTAAAAATAAAAAAATAGATAAATCAAGCTGAAAACAATTTCTGACAACCACTACTTTTCAAAGAGCATCATTCTTGGGTAACCAAACTAATTTTTGGGGGTTTAATTTTTAACTCGTCTAAAAAGTCATGAGAGGTATTAAAAATTGCTCACTAATATTTCCAGATTTACAGGAACGAAACCAAACTCAAAAGTACTTAATAACAGTTCCAATGAAACTTCTGTAGTATTGCAATGTTTTGTGGAAGTTCATGCTGTTGTAATGGGGCATTTTTGTCAAGCAAAAATTCTAATATCATGCAGGAAAAATGATAAATACACAGTATACAAAACAGAAATGAATAGGGATAAATTTTTGAAGACCCCTAGCCAAGACTAAATGACTTGGCATTAGTCAGCCAAGCAGTGCCTCAGTAATTACAATTTTGTTTACCTTTTTTTTTTTAAAATTACCCAAGATATCTGCCTGGGGGGGGGGGGGGATAAATTTTTGAAGACCCCTAGCCAAGACTAAATGACTTGGCATTAGTCAGCCAAGCAGTGCCTCAGTAATTATATTTTTGTTTACCTTTTTTTTTTGCTTGTCAGCTCAGCCTCCCGGGGGTGGGGCAAATTTGTGCTCAGCTCCCCGCCTCCTGGATGCGCGAATGAACAACACACTTGCTACAGTCCCTATGTGAAAAATGAATTAATATTTTGTTGACAGAGCAATAATATTTCTTACATCGCCTCATCTTCAACAATCATTAACTATAGAGGGCGACGTACATATGATCTACTTCAATTGGAAGAAAAATTAATGTTATTTCCGGTCAATGCTCTTCCACTGGTGGATCCTGGCATGTTTGTTGTTTTTTAGGTATGTAAATTCTCGTTTCTTTAAATTGTAATTATTAAGTGATGTTTTCATTCCACCAAAGAACTATTTCTATCGGTCTAGAATGGGTCATATTGAACAATATAGCCATAAAATTATGATATGCTGAGCTCGTCCTCGGGGCCTTTTGCCCGAGTGATGACGCCTGCACTTGGCGGTATAGCGTACCGCACTTGGCTCGCTCGAGGCCCAGCGTCCGGGCCGGGGGTAGATGCAGTCGAAGCGACAAGACCCATTTCAAGTAAATTTCTCGTCCATTTGAGCAGCACTAGGGTGCATCTTGGCTTAGAATGAGTGGTAAAACATTAAATAGGCCACTCCTCTAGTGTACAAAGTCTATGGATGGAGATCAACGAACACTGTAAAACTGAAAGTGTGATAAATGAGGCTCCCTGCCGGCTGCCCTAGACGGTAGACCGATAAAACGGGTCTATTTCGATCAGGATTTGCTTCGCTGAGGCTATCGCCTGGCTNATACTTCCCTCAAACATCCCTGTATTTAGAAAGGCAAATTCACATGCAGCAAATGACAAGTCCACTGTATAACATAGTTCATGAATTCAATTACATGGCAATCTCATAATACTGCATTTATGAGGAGGTTATCATTTTTCCTTTACATACCGGGGGCCAACACATGAAATGGTCTTAGCTATCCTCTTCTTGCTAAGACTTCTTAACTTCTTGTGCCACCCACTTAACATTGAGACAAATATTGATACTTCGATGTTACGAGGGTGGGGAAAAAGTTCAAACAACTTAGCAAGAAGAAAGCCAAGACCATAATGAGCAAGTTGGCCCAGAGCTTGAATCTTTTAAACTTTATTATACAAATCTTCCGTATTATGAATGCAGAAAGAAAATTGTTTGTTCGACCGACCCTCTGAAATGGCCCGACCTGAACTTTTTTTCAAAATTTTCACTCAAATTAAACAAATCAAAGTAAATTTATGAGATAAAAATAAATACATGTAAAAAAAAACCAAATAGATAAATGAAACAGACTAACTTTTGCCGAAGAACTGGTATTTAAAAAAAAATGGCCCAATTTTATCTTCTTTCAAAAGTCATAAAAGCTAAAATGCTTGCAGATATTTCCTGATTGACAGTGATGAAATCACCATCGCATATATTGGAATATTTTATGGAGGTTCATGCTATCAAAGTAGGGTAGTTTCTATTTTCTATAACAATAAATTATAAGATGACGCAGTGAAAATAATGAACACACAAACAAAACAGAATTGAATAGGGATGAATTTTTGAAGACCCCTAGCCAAGACTAAATGACTTGGAATTAGTCAGCCAAGTAGTGCCTCAGTAATTAGAGCTACACACTAAATAAAGTACAAATAAAAGGATGTCTCAAATTACTGGAGGGGCAGTTGTGAGATGCGAGATGTAAAAAATAATTGGATATCACAACTTTTTTTACCTGTTTTTTTTTTAATTACCCAAGATATCTGCCTTTTGGGGGGGGGGGTTCATATTTGTGGGTGTTAATCATCTAGAATGCAATATCCATGTAAATGGTAATAATATGTGGTAAAATACGGACTGATAACTGTCATCTCTATAAAAAAAAAAGTTACATATATAAATGTAATAAATAGGACATTATACCTTCAATTTATATCAGTATCTTTAAATAGGACCATGTCACCAATACTATAAAAATCATATATAATACTTTGTGTACTACAGCATCAGCATAATTTGTTGGAATATATAGGAACAGATATATTTCTCATAAGTGGCCTTTAATTCTTTTTTTCCCATAATACCTCCAATATAAGATGTTATAAATGCATTGTAATACTTTCAGTACAAGATCTTTCCGCATAATATGGCATCCTAGCACACATACCATGCCTAAATCTATACACAATGGTAAAATTGCGCTGACACTGTTGGGGCCATTCCATGTCCTTGTCGTGTCCAGAACGCCAACAGTGAGTGCATGTCATGATTAACTTCCTTGAAATTCAAACTGTAAGTCACATATCTATGTATTGAATTTCAATGAATAGATGTCAAGAGATATAACTGACAGGACACTTATGCGGAATTGCCCATAAAGGCTAAGTCAGGACACATTCAGCACTGCATGTACTAATGGTCAGCTCCTCTACCCTGCGCAAGCTATGTTCAACAATTGGCCAATAATTGCATAAATGCCGTGCTGGATTTGATGTGACTAGGCCTTGATACAGCCGACCTCTCAAAAAGAATTTTAATGCAACTGAATGCAAGCGACTGTCTTGGTTCACAGGGGGTGTTTCATCAAGATTTGTCGCAGCGACAAGGAGTCATTTTCCGACAGTTCCCATGGCAACTGTCAGCGATAGTGCTTTTCATCCAATCACAATCAAGGGATTTGTCAGCGCTGACTAATTGTCTCTGCGACAAATCTTGATGAAACACCCTCCCTATAAGCTGTAGCAAGCATGTTCGTTACTGAGTCTCCACATCTTCAGAAAACGAGGTTGGTCATGGCTAAATTTTTGTTGCAAGAAATTGGTTTCTGGACATTCGATCTACATGTGACATCTCTAAATCAGAAATGTATAACACACTACAAAAGCCACACCAGTATAACTTCCCCGAGGTATTCTTTTCAATCTGGTGACGACACCCCATGATTATTATCATCGGCCTATAAAAAAGCAAAAACTAACTTCTCCCAACGAACCAACCATACTTTTCCTATATTTGAAATGTTGCAGTACTGGATAATCTTTGTTAGTTTGGGACCAGATTAACCATAAAAAAAGAGATCTCAATACATGTGGAAAAATCAATAAAAATAGTCTAAGCAAAGCAAGTGTATAAAATCATAATACAGTGGCAATACACGTCTTACCAATAAATAATGCGTAGTAAACAAATTATATAGAGATAAAGATGAAAATCTCTAGATTACAACCAAGTAAATAATTACGATCAACCCAAAGAGATATTCACGCTAATCCCTCTATGCTCAAACAAATTCATACTTCATTCTTGATTTCATCCAACTTTTTTTTGATAATCCTCATGGTATGGCCTTGAAATGTGCAAGTAAATGTTTTGATTGCCAATAAATAACCTCACTGGACCACATAAAAATTATGGCAAACTGGAAGGCTTTTGCAAGACTAAAGAGCATTTAGAAAAAAAAACTTTGAGCAAGCATGTATTCACAGTAATTACACTGTAAATTTTGTACAATATGTAGTACTGCATAGTTATTTAATATAAATCTGAAACTAAGATTGCTCATTTGTTTCTTTCCCAAACTGTAAAATCAAATACAGTGTGTAAAAAAATACCTTTGGCACCATCTTCGATGGACAAAACCTAAAAAATTAACTTTTCCATCATTATCTGAATGACAACTGAGTTCATGTCATATTTGCCTACATGAGGAACCAACATGGAAGGAGTATTATGAAAAACTAGTACAAAACTAATATTTGCATGCCATTTTGTTGCACCTTGCACCATCTGTTGTTTTCAGCTACTAAAAAACAAAGGAGTTTTTGCAAGATCACTTCACACAGACATATATTGTACCTAAACATGTATTATGTCTGGGAGGCTTCCACGGATGTTTGTGACCTTTGAAAAGAAAATATTGCAAAAGCCCATGATAGCGCTAGGCTACTATGAGAGGGATCGTTCCTGTACCGGTTGGGAGAGCACTGTCGACAACGGACTTTGGCAGTAGCGTGTGGATTCTCTCTTGCAGCACATTGCGCTTGCCCATGCCTTCGCACACAGAGCACTGATTCTTGGAAGTCAAATGTGAGTCAATGTCCGTGTTTGCATTCCTAGGTTTCAGCATCCCGTGAGTTTTGGAAGGGCAGTTAACCTGTGGAAGATATTCTGGTGTCGACGAAGCATGTCCCCCTGGACTTGCGGAGCGATTTATCTGGTGCGAGCGGCTTTGGACCGTGGTACCGGGATCGTTTTCGTTGGAGGGAAAGTCGGAAGAAGCATCGTGGTAAGCAACGAGGAGGGCATGATAGAAAGTAAGCATTGCTTGACTGACGTCGTTGATCTTAGTCCGTAACCAATAATCGCCGAGCTGTCTGCTGTGACAATGCTGACAACTCGTGAGATTTTCATCATCTAGTGGAGGGCAAGGAGGGATGTTGTGGTTGGTTGAGTGGTGCGAATCGACATCACCATGGTTTATGTTGCAGCAACATTGCCTGCAACTTGGACAAGGGGTGATTTCGATGGGGTCTGGTGCGGTGTCGGTCGGGACTGCAGGTGGCAGGATGATCTCGCTCTGATGGGACGCTACCTGCGTCGCCTTGAGAGGGCGCACTCCATTAAACACATGACTGTAGTTGTCCGATGTCAGGGGAATTCCTGGGACGGTCGAGTGGTGCTGCATGACCAGGACTGACCAACAGAGGGCAGCACTGCACAAGGAGTATACAGCCAGACACATACCAAGCATCTATTGACGAAAGAAACATATATTCTTGTACGTTAGATTCTTTGTCAAACATGAAAAATCAGCTTATTAATAGCTCTCTCCACACATTACTCTGACAAAAATAATGTTTTTCCACTATTTTTTTAAGATTTCCATTATTAAACTGACATATTTTTTTAATTTAAAATCTCATTTGTGTTGAAATAATTGCTATTTAGATGGTCTTTGATGGGAAAATGGTGGAAAAAGGCAATAATTCTACTTGATAGGTGCTCAATGCAGTAAAAACCAAATAATTACCATTTGAACATCATCATCTTCATTCTTGAAGGGTGTTGCCAAAGAGATGTGATTTACTGTAGATAGGCATCAATTGGTCAATCTCCCTCTCAAAAAGTGCAAATTGCGAGCTAACTCACAGGTTATTCTGCTTTGCAACCGAGTATGGGCATTTCCACGATAGTGTCATATACGGTATGCAAAAAAAGTGAACCACTTGGCACCTATTGATTGAAATTACTTGAAATTCCATATTCATGAAACACATATCATCTGTGACACTCATATCAAATTTCAAAGGATTTCATCTGGACACACACTTGCTGTTAGCGTAACGGACTTGACAAAGCCATGGAATTGCCCAAGGTTACATCTTTCCTTCAAGATTCTTGTCAACTTACCTTAAAGCACTGATCCATGAGTTGAGAGATGGATGTATACCAGTCTCTATGCTCCATCAAGACGTTCAGATCCGAGTAGGAGAACCAGCCTCGCCGATGTCCCTCATTTAGAGCAATCCTATTGGGAAAATGAACAGGTTGCGGCAAATATGTATTGATCAGTTATGGTCATGTGTAAATTATGTAGAACTTAAATATTCAGAAATTTTTTATATCACAGTCATAGCTGCCAACATGAGTCAGTGGAAATTGGTAATAATCCTGCTAAAGATCAGTAATCTTCACTCATTTCATATTGAATTGCATGGTGTTTATGCTGCTAAAATGAGTAATTTTTCCTGGATATTCCACAAAGATTGAGAAACCTGGGGTGCAAATGAGTAATGGTTACTAAAAATGGTAATAGTTGGCAGCTACGCACATTTAGTTATCTGATTCTAATGTTTTCACTCAACTTTCTTAAGACGTTGACTTCCGGTACATACGATATCAAGAGATTTTCTGGATAGACTTTCAAATGAATTCCTTGATTTTTTACAAGAACATATGCTAAATTTAGTCATCGGGTCGATCAATATACGTAATCCATACAAACTGATGCTTGTTTAAATTTATCATAAGGTAAATTACGTGAATGATTCTGATGCACCTCTCGACATTTAGTAAACAAATTTGATTCACATTTACTTTAAAAAAAAGAAGACTATTATCAGAGCACACTATAAAAGACATCTTACCAAGTCTCTATTTGTTGCAAGAACTCAAAGAATTCATTCGGTGTAATGTACAAGTCCCAGTCCTGCAAACATGAAGAGCGCACATAAATGATACAAAACAAAACCTCTCAATATTAAGTTCAGACACAATTTCTAAACCTAATGTGCACACAAACTTAAAAAATAGCTGATAAATTATGTATGTGATATCATATAAAAATTAATATCTTTTAATGTACTTCAGTTAGAATTTTGGTAGAGGCTCACTCAAGTATTGCACTGTAGTGACTGAGATAATGATACCACACTTACGGCATAATTATATCATTGACAATTTGAATGCATAAACTAGTTCAAGCAGCTGAACATAATTTCCTAGTCAAGAGAGAAAAAATCTATTGATTTCAATGCATTTAGAATGTTTTTGCTTTTAAAACAATTGTATTTCATGTCATAATGTCTTTAATTTTTACTCTACTTTCTGTAATAAATTGAGAATTCAAACTTACAATTGCTTCCAGGAAATCTCGTTCCAGTTCATTAACCTTCTTTACATCAATCTTAGCTGTACAAAGAAAAAAAATGATAATAATAATGCTAATAAATAAGATAAATCGGATTACAAACAATTGCTAGTTTATACCTTCTTCACATCAATCTTAGCTGTATTAAGGAAAAAATGATAATAAATGACATGAATAGAATACCAACGATTGCTAAATTTTTGATCCATGAATTATCTATTCCATGTCTATTTTTTGGTTTTGAACAGTATCTTGTGAAAGATAATGAGTAAGATTTTATCATTGACATCAATGCTAGCATATTCATATAATCTACGTGGAGGAAGGACAACTCTGTATAGCTTTACACTATCTTTATGTGATCATATGGGTATGGAAAATGCATGTTATAAAGGGATCTCCTAGTTCTTGATAAGGAAGAATTGCCCAGGAACCATCAAATATATATCATTGACAAGTTGCTACTAGAAGATCAGAAAAAAATTGTTTTGTTGCTTGCAACTACAAAAACAAATTAGGGGAGTCTTAGAAGGATCCTCCTCCCATTTGAATGTAAAAATCCACATATCCATTTATCTTACGACTATTTGAAGAACAGTTTGATGAAAAAACTAGATGAATCCTCGACCGCGCACGGTCGAAATTTATGCCTCCGCCATCACGCAATCAAAAGATATGTATGGCTTGTTCCATGCCATCAGAAATCAAAAACTTTTTACAAATTTTGGGCACTGCCACCTTTGACCCCACGAACCCAAAATCTCATAAGTTCTTCCTCACATGCTTATACATAATTGAGCTACACACTGTAAGTTT
>BQKZ01002938.1:43664-62775 GCA_036244855.1 Temnopleurus reevesii | reverse complement strand
TATATAAAATTAATATTAATCTCTAGAATTTTTATGACATTAGGAAGTAGAAAATATAGCAATAAAAGTTCATTATTATCGGTTATTTGGTCGGCAAAAAAGCAGTGCGTGCCTTTAAATGTGTTCCAAAAACTACTACAGTTGAGTTTGAAAGACGTTGTCGGAAACTGTTCCTCGTAGACGATTGTGTTGTGCTTTTTTCTGTTCAATATTTACATCTTCATAATCTTCAGAATATTTTCCTTCGAGTGATACCAGATTCAGTGATTGAATGATATATTTTATTGTTTTTATATTTGCTCAGTAATAAGGTGCGTGCCTTTATTATACTAGACTTCCATCATACATCATGCATCATCATTCATCATCACACTCACACACAATACAATTCCACATGCAGTCAATTCCACAGTTCATGCAATGAGAAAAGCGCGCGACAGAATGCTACAGCTAGCCGTTCGCAGACGGTATCATTTGCCAAATTTGAAACAAATTATTTAACTGCTTAAAAATTAAAAAGAATCGTGACAGTGTAATCATACGAACCTCGAAGTCATCATAATTCTCAACATCTTTTTCTAAATCGCGAAGACTCTTTAAAAACTCCATTTCGACAGGCAGTTGTTAGCTCATCTTTCCAATCGCACCACCACCCTGTTTTTCTGTGTGTTATCTTCGCAACAGGCGGAATGTCGCCCTCTACGAGAAAAAATGTTGCAATAGGATGCAATGTCCTACTTTATTATTTTCTATTCTATGCAATAATAATTGCTACGATTTCATCACCATAGATATTACTGTTTGAATGATGAGTGTCCCGATGTTCGATTTCATGATTATTATAGTCATCATCGTCATCACCATTTTCACCACCATCATCATTAGCATAAGCATCGTCATCTGCATCATCATCATCATCATCATCATCATCATCATCATCATCATCATCATCACCATCTTTTTCACCATCACCATCATCACAATTTTCACCACCACCATCATCACTAATCCTCGTCCTCCTCCTCCTCCTCCTCCTCCTCCTCATCATCATCATCAACATCATCATTATCAACATTTTCACCACCACCACCACCACCATCATCATCATCATCATCATCATCATCATCATCATCATCATCATCATCATCATCATCATCATAAATATTATTATAATCATCACCCTTGACCTGGATCATTAAAAATAGTCACACAAGAATTAGATTTCTACTGGTTAAAAGAAACGTCTCTCAAAAAACACCTTAATGTGCCTGGATCGAGGAGTTTGGTCGATGGGAAGGGAATTTGCACCTCTTGGATGACTATAATTTTTTTTTTTTTTTTTTTTTTTTTTACAAAGTATATATCATAAACACCCGAAAAAACACACGATAAAAATAGATTGATAAACAACAACTAAACAAAGCAAAGCATCAACAAACAAGCAAACAAACAAACAAACAAACATATAACGATATGATTTCACTTCCTCACACGGTAATTTGACAATATGAACAATAAGATGAATTATTATATAAAGAAAAAAAGATACAACAATATGGCGGGGCTAATTCCAGCTCTTTAGGCAACGAGGAGTGGGAGGGGCTGGATATTTGTTCTTTTTATGATATGAACCACACTTGCGCCATAAAAAAATCAGTAAATTGTTACAGAAACAAGGATATGACATTAATCATTTGTGTACTCCATCTATATTTACCGAATATCGGCAAATCATAGTTTAGAGTGATGCGACAGATTCTTTGAAGTGTCTTAAACTGATAACCAATCACGAGAGAGTGAACATATTTGAATATAATTTTATTATTCAAGTGGAATATTTCTATGGAGTCAGTCCGGCAATCTAACCAACGTCTTTCAAGCTATCTTTAGATTTATGGTATATCGTGGATTTGGCGCCCACGGCTCTCCGCATTCGCCACACATATAGGGTCGATTTCCTGCCATTTAAGATTATGACCCAACATGCCGAAAATAGCCGAAAATCGGAATTGTGTTGAGAAAGAGAGAGAACCTTGATTTCGCGCATGAAGGATGAAATAAAAATCTTCAATATAAAATATTCAAAGCTCCTTCGCTTTCTACCTTCATTATAATGTATGAATTATGATTCATGTATGAGACTATAAATGGAAGTTTCCATGGGAGTGTTATGTTTGTTACGTCCCAAAATTGAAAGTGAAATTACGCCCTAAAATTCAGTTATTATACTTTATGACCAGTTATATAAAAACAATATTCATAACTGTCTGATTTATTTTTCGATTTACTTCAATTTTTCTGTTTGTCTGATGTATCTGCTTTTAACCACCGCAAAATATTTATAGGCCCAGTTCAGGCATTTGTGACATAAAACAAGTTTGTAGCCTAATCAATCGCAAACTTTTGCACATGATTTCACATAGACTTGCGAATTTGCGATTGATATCAATCGTACGATCGATTGGAAAGCTTTATGTTACGGGGTTCTTGATAGAAAATAAAAACCGTATGAAACAGATATTAGTACATACAGAGTAAATTTCAAGGAATCGCATCAAGACATGGACTCTCTACGGAAGCTTAGAAGTGCCCCAGGCCCAGAAGCCGAGATAATAGTGGATGTGAAGACGAGAAAAAGAGTCAAGAGGACAAAAAGATAACATCTTGGATCTCGGCAAATCGACTTCTGTAAAGATAAACGATAAGAAGACAACATCCTGAGAAGTCGAAAAGACGAGAAAAATAGTCAAGAAGACAAAATTACAAGATGTTAGTTCTTATCAAGTCGACTTCTGTAAGACGAGAAGACAAGAAGACAAGATCCCGGATTTCATCAAGTCGACTTCTGTAGGACAAGAAGACAAGATCTTGGAACCAGAATCTTGTCTTCTTGCCTTCTTATCTTGACGAGATGCAAGAGTTTCTTCTTGTCTTCTCCTCTCACAGAAGTCGACTTGATGAGATCCAGGATCTTTGTCTTTTTGTCTTCTTGACTCACAGAAGTCGACTTGCCGAGATGAAGGATCTTGCTTTCTTGTCTTCTTGACTCTTTGTTCTCGTCTTTTCGTCTTCCCAGTACCTTGTCTTCTTGTCTTATTGTACTACAGAAGTCGATTTGCCGATGTCCAAGATCTTGTCTTTTTGCCTTCTTGACTCTTTTTCTCGTCTTCATGTCCTAAATTATCTCTGCTTCTGGGGGCACTTCTAAGCTTCCGTAACTCTGTTATTAACGTAACGGACATGACAAAGCCCAATGAGAAAATCAAAAGTTGTACTGGCACTGATCTCCATCACGTCGAACATGCCGAGTTTGGGCTGAGTTCGGAATGCCGGGTCACATTTTATCAATGAACTGCAGTATGACTGTATAATACAATACTTCTCAAATTACACGAATTTTCCTGCAATTGGTCCCAGGGCCCTAAAACCATAATCGATATTCCACTCCACAATTACATCTTGATAAATTTAGGCACACCGGTGATAAAAAGCCGGAGATAGATGAAATTAAATCTCCGTATCCGCATGCATATGGCATTCAAATAGACCAAGATAGCCACAAGTTTAGCCCCGGTCACATAGGGCCCTGGAAGCAACATGATTCACCACGACCGTTTGTTCTGAGGCAGTAAACTGTGAATTAACAAAGAGTCGTGTTGAATCGTGTTGCTTCCGGGGCTCTATGTGATTGGGGCATTTAGTTGCAATCGTCCAAGACCCCGTTCAAATCTAATTTTCAATGTAGTCTTAAAATTTCAGTCTGCAGATCTCCAATCTGAACGGGGACACAACTGGCCTTCCGAACCGGCTTTCGAAACTAGTTTGAACGGGGACCTAGATTTCCAAACCATTGTAGAAGTCCATTTTCGTGACCGTTTGTCCAGTTCGGACCTGACGTTAAACTAGTTTAGGCTGAATATCGTTAGAGTGGTTTAACGAGGTATATCTGAACAGGGTCCAAGGCTCTTTCACGACAGGCCGGTTTACTAATATGTAATTATATTAATGTCAGTTTCTTGCCGAGGACCGTAGTTACGTGTCATTCCTGAGACCGGTTAGTTACAGTCGAAGTACAATACTTGCAATCCAGTTTGCAAATATTACTTGTTCCTATGTCGGGTAAGCCTCGGCAAACTTTCAAGTTGTTAAGAACACACATAATTTGCATCCGTTTGTAAACCCGTCTATAACGCAACGATCTCCGTCAATAGGCCGCTTTGCTTTTATGCATATACCTCTAACACAAGGGTTGTTTTAGACGACCCGAAGGCTTGCCAGAGGCATGCCCGACATAACGATAAGTAATGTATGCAAACTGCATTCCAAGTCTTGTAATTTCATTGTTGCGAACAGGTTTAAGGAATACCACGTAACCATGTTCTTGGTTTGGCTAGAAATGTGTATAATGCCCCAGTCACACCAGAAGCCCGGAAGCAACACGATTCAACAAGACTCTTCAGATTCAGATAACAGTTAACTGCCTCCGAACAAAGAGTCGTGTTGAATTGTGTTGCTTTCAGGTTTCTATGTGACTGGGGCATTAATTTTATTCTATTGGTAACCCGACCTATTCCCTTGGAATGGAACATCCCATTGAAAGTGATATACGCATCATTGTGTTCAGGCACAACGATGTGCATCGAAGTGTTCAAAGGTATCGAAAGGATTGTTCAAGAAAGATTGTCATTGAACCGATTCCTCTCGAGCACACCGCTAAAACCCCAGTCACATAGGGCCCCGGAAGCAACACCATTCAACAACGACTCTTTGTTCGCAGGCAGCGAACTGTGAGCTAGAAAAGAGTCGTGTTGAATCGTGTTGATTCTGGGACCCTATATGTGGCCGGCGCATTGCAACTAAAATGTCATTGCCGAGGATAATAGTGGGATTTGGTTTCTTTGACTGAAACTAGATTCAGAAAACTCGTGTTGAGATTTCTACATTGATGTATCATTCATTTTTGTTGGATCCATGCATACAATTAATAGGCGGGTTTACTTATATATTCAAATTTATGTGCGTTTAACGTAGTTACGCAGTATTCCATAGGCCGGCTGATAACAATAAGACTACAATACTTGGAATCAAGTTTGCATACATTACTTGTTGCTATGTCGGGCAAGCCTCGGGCAAGCTTTCGGGTTGTCAAGAACAACCTTTGTGTTAGAGGTATGCATACAATTTGCATCTATTAGTAAACCCGCCTATTGCAACTTTCCAACACAGATGAAATGGGACTGTTGACCGCATTGTTTTTCAACCGCTTCAAATGAATGCATTAGTACTTCCTGTAAAAAGGGATGAGAAGTATCCACAATTTTATCTAAGGATAATGTGTCAATAATGACAAATGCCGTCAATGTACAGATAAGTATCATGGATAATAGGGGTCATTATCCCTTATCCCATCAGGGAAGAGATGTGGATCGCCTGCTTATATGATGATTCTCCCTGGATTTCTCTTTCAAGCGGTCTTGTGCTCGCACAGTTTGGTACCCTGCTCAAAAGGTAATACTGTTCTTGTTTTTATTTATCATATCAAGAAGCAATACAGTCGTATTGTCGATTGCTGAATAGGGAAATGTTTATTTACAATGAAATGCAATGTAGTAACTAAATATTTTGTTTCTCCCCCTTTCAATTTCTCACATGTTATTTCTTTTTCTTATCATCAAATTGTTATAATTTTTTCTTTCTATTTTCCCTTTCACCTCCGTCGTTGTTGGCTACCTCTTCATTTTCATGTGTTTAAATGATAATAAATGATAAAATATGCAAATGCAAATGAATAACGTAATTTGATTTGAGGGGTCCACGATTCACAAGCTCTGCTTCTCGGTGGACCTCTCCGTTTCCAATTATATATAAATGATATATATATTTTATAACTTATCTTAATGACAATATTTCTCATTAATCAACATGATTTATTCTAAATTCATAACATAAAAAAGATCATTGTATGATTAAAAAGTTCAAAAGTTTTAATGATTATATTATTGTATTTATTTGTATTTACTTTGCTGGAAATGAGAAAAAAAATGTTATGGTATGGTAATTGTTTCCGATTCAGTCAAAACAAAAAACATACACAAATAGAAACAAAATGAATAATATAGATACATACAAAATGAAATTGAAATGGACAAATGCGATAGATTGATTGGGGGTATATGCATCCAAATTCTCACAATGCAGCATTTAAGCTCCCTTCATGATTTTCTAACTGAAATCATAATTTCTTACTTATTTTAATGACAATATTTCTCATTCATCAATATTATTCATCCTAAATGTATAACACGATTTTTTTTAATCATTGTATGATTAAAAAACATATATTATTTTATTGCTTTGTATTTATTTATTAGAGATGAGAAAAAACAAAATTGAAATTGAAATGGTCAAATGCAATAGTCTGAATGGGGGTATGCCTCCGAATCCCAAAGGACCCCATTCACAACAACGCGCCATTTGGGCTCTCCTCATGATTCTTAACTGAAATCGTAATTTCTAACTTATCTTAATGACAATATTTCTTATTCATCAAGATGATTTATCAAAATTTATGACACTGATTTTTTTACTCATTGTATGATTAAAAGATATTGATTCCATTGTTTTATTGCTTTGTATTCAGTTTACTGAATCTGGAAATGAGAAAAAGTAAAATGGAAATTGATATGTTCAAATACGATAGTCTGAATGGAGGCATGCGGCCAAATTCGGAAAGACTCCATTCACAACGCGCCATTTGAGCTCTCTTCATGATTCTTAACTGAAATCATCGTCTTCAATTTAGTCGAGTAGGTTTGACACTAGATTATAAAAGCGAATATCGAGTACTTGCAAAGAACTTCAATTTGGGAAAATGAATGATTAAAATAATCTTATGTTACAAACAAAGCACAACGTGACTTGTGTAGACAAGGGAAAACTAATATGATAACCTCAAACCGGTTAAAAGCGAAATTATGTCATTCTCCACGTGCTCTGTCCACTGCAGCAAACACAGGAAGCAGCGCGTGGGACTGGTATAAAATCTGTCGGCCCGACATGGCCCAATTTTGACCCTTTATTTGCACATTTCTCTGCCATTATACATTTTCTTGCAAAACACTTTGGCACATATTATTTATTCATAGTTCTGAACATTCTTCTCACATTTTGTGCGATTCTGTGAACATTTATTTTATTTTTTCAACAAATACCAGAATATATCTTTAAGTAAGAATAAACAATCACCTTCCCCATGGAGATGCAGATTAAAAAGGACACTCAAAGACTATTTCACTTTGACAGATTTCCATTATTTTTTTTTTTACAGTCTTCCAGAACAAAGGTATATTGATGGGCAATGTCAAGATTTGAATTTGAATTTGAATTTATTGTATTTTCCACTTTCAATATTTACAATATTCACAATGATATTTACAAATTTCTATACAAATAATTACAAAGTTATATATAGATTACAAATCACAAAGTAAAACACATAAAAATTCTACATAGTAGAATGAACGATTTGATTTCACGAATTCGAAAGGGAAGGAGGACCAACTAAAAAGCACAGCTTGTAGGGTGTTGGTCCACCTAGTTAAGATGGAAATTGAAATGTACCTCTAGGATTGTCCAAAAGGTGAATAAATGTATGACAATATTTATAATGAGTATTCAAAACGAGACGCTATAAGACAAATTATAACATCTGAAAATATACGTATTTATAATAATAAAACATAGTTAAAAAACAACGTTTAAATAATAAGTAGGCTTACATCGATTGAAAACAGAAGAGGATTAACCCACAGGTCTATCTTGTCGATATTAAATTCTCATTTTGGATTGTCAAACATCTGTACTCATAGTCTCCAATGCTTGAAATCACTGATTATGATTTTTTTGTGTTTTTGTTCAAAGTGACAATTTTCTTGGCAAAATTCTTTGCTCATTATTATCCCACAAAGAGAGAGAGAGAGAGAGAAATGAATATCATAATAATAGTCATCATAATTGGTCCGACAAATTTTTAAACTTTTGCAGCCCCCAAACATGCATTAAGTCAGCTAATAAAACCCTGTACTTTTCAATTTCAGGTTATTAGCTGAAATTTGGCGCTCCCAGCGAGTTTTTGCGCCTGTTACTTAAACTTTGGTACCCCGTAACTCTGACCCAAGGGGGGGGGGGGCAAAAACAACCAGATCTTCCCCACGATGCAAACATGCACCATTCTTCCTAACCATGTTTGAATGTTTGACGAAAAGTTTCCTCTCAGTGACGTGAAATCGCTCTCAAGCCACCACCAAGCCAGGTTCTTAACCCCCGACTTCCGATTTCCGTCCTCCCGCGCTGACTGGCAAGCTCAGACCGAATGAAGCCAGGCGGATCATAACAGCTCCAAAAAAGATACCAATCCTCTGGGAAATATCTTAAATTGATTGGACGAGTAATACCCTATACTATGACATAAGAATCTCCTCTCATCACCATGACATTGCTGATGATTATCCGTTTATGTCTCCATGGTAACGCGTTATTTCACTCTGTATTTCGCGAATCCCACGCTGGTCCATCAAGATTTCGGTTAGCAAACTTTGAGGCGTCAGAAAGCTCGATTTATTTAAACGCAATCATAATCTCCAGCGAGCACCCAAACTATGTTGACATCAATTGAGACTAAGACGAAATATTTTGAAATCTTCTATTTCCCCTCAAAAGGGATTAAACTTCTTATTTTGCTGCTGCTAAGTCCTTGTCTTCCTTCAAATTCATCTTCTGTCTTATTTTTATAATAATAATAATAATAATGATATTTTTATATAGCGCAAAATACGTAGAGACGTCCCTATGCGCTTAACAAACATAATTAATACATGGTATACAATACATAAATGCATAGACTATTAGCGAAAATATATAAAATTAACAATATGGCATAACTAGTTGTACAAATTATCAGTAATATATGAAGGAGGAAATCTACTTCTTGCCATAATTCCGTAATTCGGTTATTCGTTTTCCTCAACTTTCTCTCACAAAACAAATAGTAATCATGACGTTTCCTTAAAAACTTTATTATTGCTTTCAGTTATTGTAAATTCATCTTGTGTGAACCAATTATGATTGAGTATGATTTATTTATGTGTTTGTGTGGTCAATGATATCTGCAATTTGGCCATTTGACCTGGATAATTTCTATTTATATGTAAACCGTTTTAGATTAGAAATATAAGAAATGAATACAAATAGCTATTATTCTTATAAAAATAACAGATAAGTAAAATAAATTTGAAAGTGCTATTTGCCATTCTTTTTCTTTTTAAAAACTAATTATACTTACTTTTGCCTTATTTATGAAACCGCTAGTGATATGTTAGTCTTAAAAAAAACCCACCGAAATGAAATAAAAAGATTAATAACTCATCAAAATTCACAGTATTCTATCATTATTTCCTCCAAGTCCAAGTGTGCCAGTATAAATTTGTCGTCATATATTTTCCCCTTCCAACAGAATCTTCATACAGTAATCTTCATCTTTTCAAACCTTCCATCCCTCCATCCGTCACTCTCTCTATTATCTTCAGATGATACACTTTAAGAAAGAGGGGGCAACTTTGTGATGCACAACTGGAAGCGCCTTTTATGGTGCAATACTGCACATTTTTCATAAAGATGCAATATTTTAAAAGATACACGTATTACAAAATTGCGGCAGTTTGGGAGGTTCGCACGCGTGCCATCAAGGATCGTTACATTCCAAGTCAGAAGATCTACCGACTGAGCTGTGTTTTATTATTGGGCGAAGGACTCTGCAGGACATAATCCACGAGCGGATACTTTGACGTATTTTTATGGAAAATTGGCTGCTCATGTATACGGAGTCCATGTGTGATGCCTTACGAATCCGTCCATCTGTCGAAAGCAGCTAAAAGCTCAGTCGGTATAGTATTTGGATTGGAATGAAACGATTCCACCCGGCATGAGTTTGAACCCCACAGCTGCCGTAATTTTAAAATATTTTTCAAACTCTTGTGCACCGAGGAAAAGGAGCAATAGGGCATAATTCTGAAATGATTATTACATTCAAAATGATGCTCCCAGTGTCGCGATGTGCAACATTGCATATCTTTTTCTACTTCTATACCTACCTACACACATACACACTCACCCATCCCACACACAAGTATACACACACCCAACCCCCCCCCCCCACACACACACTTTTTTTTTGACAGTAAAGGTAGACGAAGTAAAATCATATTCGAAAAAAGAAGTATATAACGTATTTACAGTTTTATTTACAATGATATGTACAAGCATATGGCACGACTGGGTCTTCTATCTGCTGCCCAAACAGCAAAATAGATGCCTCCACCATCTCCTTCGCCTCTTTGGAACTTTCACTTCCTCCTCAACTTCTTCTTTTTCACCCTCCTCAGAGGCGGCTTGGATTGCTACCTCCGACTCCCTTTCCCCTTCAACGAGAGGTATTGCCTCCATCTCGTCGGATACTTCTTCCTCACGAGATACAGCTGACCTTGGCTCCTCCTCCTTTATCCAATTACCCTTCTCTTCCTCCTCCCCAGCAAGAGCAACTGGCTCTGTTGTCATCCCTGTTGCCTCCTCGGTATCCTGATGTAATTCTTTGCCTTCTTCCTCGTCATCGTTAAGGGCTGCCTCCAGCATGACCAGCGTTGCCTTCTCGACCACAGCAATCACTAGATTAGCGACTTTCTCCTCGTCAATGGCAGGAGCCATTCTTACTGCTGCCTTGTCCTTTGCCTCTTGAACCTCCTCATTAGACTGGTCTTCTTCTTCATCCTCTTGCTTGGTCTCCTCCTCTTCCTTCTCCCCAAGGTCTGCTACCATTGTGGCAAGTGTGTGACTCTCATCAGTTGACTTAAGGACATCCGCTCCATCATCCTCCACCTCTTCGTCCTCAATTGCTGGAAGCAGAACGTTTTCTTCCACCTTCTCTTCGTTGGCTTCCCCATGCTGAGCTACTTGCTCTTTCTCCGCCACACCCTCCTCTTCCATTTCCTCCTCGATGTCTGCTACCAGCTCGACCGGGTCCTCTCTCTCCTTCCTCTGAAGGTCTGCTGTGTGTGGTGCTGCTGTCTCTACACTTTCATTCTCCTCTTCAAGAACTGCATCCTTCGTCTCAACCGATGCGCTCTGTTCTTTCCCATCTTCCTCTACTTCCTTATCATCCGCATCATTCTCCTCCTCCATCTCCTCGTCCCCATCTTCATTCTGAAGCTCAACCTTCGTCTCCTGATCTGCATCATCCTCCTTCACTTCCTCATCTTCCTCAAGGGTTGTCTGTTTCTGTTTGATATCCTGATCCGGCTTTGGTTCCTCTTCCACCTCCTCAGCCTTCTCAAGTTCAGCCTCATCTTCTTCTGTCAACTTATCATTCTCAGCTGCGATGATAACTGCCCCTTCCTCCTCCTCCTCCTCCTCCTCCTCCTCACCGCCGTCTTCCTCCTCTACCCCCTCGTCTATGGCCCCCATGTCTTCTCCTGTCTTTGCTGCCTCGTAGAGACTCCGCAGATACGAGTCGCTCAAATCGTTAAAGAAAACGAACTGCTCGAATCCAGTGATATAGCTTATATTCTCTTCGAACACTGGGATGACTCGGAGAGCTGAGGAAGAAGAATAGTAAGACAAAGAGAGAGAGAGAGAGAGAGAGAGAGAGAGAGAGAGAGAAAGAGAAAGAAAAAATGGGAGAAAATACAAGTTGATTATACAGATTTTAGCATATCAATATGCGCAAAGAGAGAACACAACTTGTCATGTGTTTATGATTTGTTTTTATTAGATAATCTTGCATCCGTACACCATCTATCGGACTGTGCTGACATCACAATCAAAAGCCGGTTCCGATTTCAATAGCATTACAAAGGATCATTGAATTGGCGTTCAATCAAATTTTACTGAAATAGATTATATCGTGTTGAGAAAAGGAATTAAAAAAAGGAAACATTTTTGTAGGCGCGTAGGCAGGATTTTTTTTTGTTTTTCAATTGTTTTCGACGCTAGCTTCGCGCCTGTTTTAAGCAAGAAATTGAAATAATCACCTAAAATGTGCCCCTTATTATTTTGATATATATTGATGAAATGTCAATATCAATATTTAATGACTAAATGCGTGTTTTGTCACGTTTTCATTTGTTATCATATTAAAAGTTTCATTCATATTTCATGATTAGAATATTAATACTCTAAGGTTTTGGTCTTTCTTCCTTTATTAATTTATTGATCAATATTTTATCTGGATGCCCTCACAACAAGATGTTGGTATCACGAGGGGTCCTGCATAATAAAAAGTACATGAACATATACATCAACAAAACTTGGCAATCAAAATAATACATCAGTAAAATGTTGTACATAAATGTTTACACTAATAACAAAAAAGAATAACAAAACTCCGCAAGCCAAAAAGTACATCAGTCAAAACATAAACTTAAAAACTACATTCAAAACAAATAAAATCTTTCCTAAATGCATAGAATCACTGAATGAATTATGATTGGTTAATTTGGACATGAAATTTAAAGTAAAAACAAATATATTCTTTCCTAAATGCATAAAATAACAGAGTAAACTATGATAAGTTATCTAAAAGAATATATAAACATATCACTGAGAATTAGTCAATAGATGTGCATGTAAGAAAAAACATGTTGCTGTGAAGAAAACTCTTGAATACTCGTTTAAATCTTATTTATTTCAATTAAAAACTTATGGTAAAACGCTTAATTGAAGATTAAGTGAAATAACATATTGACATATTCAGTATTGCATTTTGGGACAACCAGATATTTGTTTGTTGTCTGTTCTTATACTATTAACTTCTGATACATGTTGACATCCGTTCTTGAAAATTATTGAGACATTTGTAAATAAATATACTGCGAAAATACTTATCGTGTTATTCAAAAGAAAGTCCAAACTATTTTTTATTTTTTAGATAAAACATATACACGAAATTTAAGACAAAAACGAAATATATTCTTTCCTAAATCCACAAAATCACAAAGTAAACCATGATTTATAATTTTGAAAAAAGAACATATAACATATTACTAAGAATCAGTCGATAGATATGCATGTAAGAAACTACCTATTGCTAAAAAGAAAACTTTCGAGAGTTTGTTTACAGCTTGACAAAGTGCATATTTATTTAAATTTCTAATGGTAACACATACAAATTCATAATTGAAGAATAAATGAAAGAACGTATTGGCATATTCAGTATTGCATTTTGGGACATCCAGATTTTTGTTTGTTTTCTGTCTTGTTCTTATACTTTGAACATCTGATAATAAATGTTGAAATATGTCCTTAAAATGTCTTAAAACACATANTTGAAATAAATCAACAAACACGTGGATAAACAGATACATAAAGAGACAAATAAACAAAGAAATATCCCAATTGATTAGGAATAAAATAATGATATAGAGATTCACTTTCAATGTGCATTTTAGGTTATCACACACGCACATACACATACACACACAACACACGCACGCATTCTCACACACCAATTATGCCGATATACATCTTTAAAGTTTTCATCTATCCCCAACGAAACCGTCCTATAATCTTTAGTAGATATGAACAAACTTGTGGAAAATATTTACGCTTTTTTCTTTCACACACACATGGACATGCATCCAAGAGCTAGACAAAAATATAGAAGCACACACGCACACACACACACGTACATACACATGCACACACAACACACGCACACACGCATACCAATTATGCTGATATACATCTTTAAAGTTTTCATCTATCCCCAACGAAACCGTCCTATAATCTTTAATAGATATGAATAAACTTGTGGAAAATATTTACGCTTTTTTTTCTTTCACACACACACACATAGACATGCATCCAAGAGCTAGACAAAAATATACAAGCACGCACACACACAAACACACATACACATACACACACACATACACACACAACACACGCACACACGCATACCAATTATGCTGATATACATCTTTAAAGTTTTCATCTGTCCCCAACGAAACCGTCCTATAATCTTTAGTAGATATGAACAAACTTGTGGAAAATATTTACGCTTTTTTTCTTTCACACACACACACACACATGGACATGCATCCAAGAGCTAGACAAAAATATACAAGCACATACACACACATACACACACAACACACGCACACACGCATACCAATTATGCTAATATATACATCTTTAAAATTTTCATCTATCCCCAACGAAACCGTCCTATAATCTTTAGTAGATATGAACAAACTTGTGGAAAATATTTACGCATTTTTCTTTAACACACACACACACACACACACATGGACATGCATCCAAGAGCTAGACAAAAATATACAAGCACACACACACAAACACACATACACACACACATACACATACACACACAACACACGCACACACGCATACCAATTATGCTAATATACATCTTTAAGATTTTCATCTATCCCCAACGAAACCGTCCTATAATCTTTAGTAGATATGAATAAACTTGTGGAAAATATTTACGCTTTTTTTCTTTCACACACACACACATGGACATGCATCCAAGAGCTAGACAAAAATATACAAGCACACACGCACACACACACACACACACACACATACACATGCACACACAAAACACGCACACACGCATACCAATTATGCTGATATACATCTTTAAAATTTTCATCTATCCCAACGAAACCGTCCTATAATCTTTAGTAGATATGAATAAACTTGTGGAAAATATTTACACTTTTTTTCTTTCACACACACATGGACATGCATCCAAGAGCTAGACAAAAATATACAAGCACGCACACACACAAACACATATACACATACACATGCACACACAACACACGCACACACGCATACCAATTATGCTGATATACATCTTTAAAATTTTCATCTATCCCCAACGAAACCGTCCTATAATCTTTAGTAGATATGAACAAACTTGTGGAAAATATTTACGCTTTTTTTCTTTCACACACACATGGACATGCATCCAAGAGCTAGAAAAAATATACAAACACACACGCACACACACACACACATACACATGCACACACAACACACGCACACACGCATACCAATTATGCTGATATACATCTTTAAAATTTTCATCTATCCCAACGAAACCGTCCTATAATCTTTAGTAGATATGAACAAACTTATGGAAAATATTTACGCATTTTTCTTTAACACACACACACACACATGAAATGCATCCAAGAGCAAGACACACATATACAAGCACGCTCGCACACACACACACACACACACACNCTTCAAGTTTGGTGTTGAGGCTGGTGTTGATTTTGCTGCAACACCAACACCAGCGTTTAACACCGTACTTGAAGTCACCCGATGTAGATGTCCATTTCGGACCTTCCGTTGAATTATTTTCTTTTAAACTGAATTTCGTTAGAGTGGTCTAACGAGGTATATCTCAACGGAGTCCAAGGCTCTTTCACGATAGACCGGTTTACTAATGATTATGTAATTATGATAATGAAGTCAAAAAAGACCTTGAGCTTTAATGTCAGTTTCTTGCCGAGGACCGTATAGTTACGTGTCATTCCTGAGACTGGTTAGTTACAGTCGAAGTACAATACTTGGAATCCAGTTTGCAAATATTGCTTGTTCCTATATGTCGGGTAAGCCTCGGCAAACTTTCAAGTTGTCAAGAGCTACCTAAATTGTGCATAAAGCCCCGGTCACATACGACCCCGGAAGCAACACGATTCACCCCGAATCGTTGTTCTGAGGCAGTTAACTGTGAATTAACAAAGAGTCGTGTTGAATCGTGTTGCTTCCGGGGCTCTATGTGACCGGGGGCCTTTAGTTGCAATCGTCCAAGACCCCGTTCAAGTCGAATTTTTAATGTGGTCTTAAAATGTCAGTCTGCAGATCTCCAATCTGAACGGGGATACAATTGGCCTTCCCAACCAGCTTTCTAAGCTAGTTTGAACGGAATCTTAGATTTTCAAACCAATTTGGAAGTCCACTTTCGTGATCGCTTGTCCCGTTCAAACCTTATTTTCAAAGTGGCCTTGAAATCCAGTACGCGGGTCTCCAATCTGAATGGAGACACAACTGGCCTTCCGAACCAGCTTTCGAAACTAGTTTGAACGAAGACCTAGATTTCCAAACCAATGGGTGACTTCAAGTACGGTGTTCGGTGTTGGTGTTGAGAGAGCAAAACGGGTTCGTAAACCGAGCTCCAACACCGTTGTCAGTTTACAGAAAGTGATACAGAAACGACCGGAAATACGTTAGAATCTTGTGATGTCTACCCCAAACACCGACAGACTTCAAGTTTGGTGTTGAGGCTGGTGTTGATTTTGCTGCAACACCAACACCAGCGTTTAACACCGTACTTGAAGTCACCCGATGTAGATGTCCATTTCGGACCTTCCGTTGAATTATTTTCTTTTAAACTGAATTTCGTTAGAGTGGTCTAACGAGGTATATCTCAACGGAGTCCAAGGCTCTTTCACGATAGACCGGTTTACTAATGATTATGTAATTATGATAATGAAGTCAAAAAAGACCTTGAGCTTTAATGTCAGTTTCTTGCCGAGGACCGTATAGTTACGTGTCATTCCTGAGACTGGTTAGTTACAGTCGAAGTACAATACTTGGAATCCAGTTTGCAAATATTGCTTGTTCCTATATGTCGGGTAAGCCTCGGCAAACTTTCAAGTTGTCAAGAGCTACCTAAATTGTGCATAAAGCCCCGGTCACATACGACCCCGGAAGCAACACGATTCACCCCGAATCGTTGTTCTGAGGCAGTTAACTGTGAATTAACAAAGAGTCGGGGTGAATCGTGTTGCTTCCGGGGTCCTATGTGACCGGGGCTTAAAGAACACAATACAATTTGCATTCGTTTGTAAACCCGTCTATTATCGCAACGATCTCCTTCAATAGGCCGCTTTGCTTTTATGCATATACCTCTAACACAAGAGTTGTTTTAGACAACCTGAAGGCTTGCGAGAGGCATGCCCGACATAACGATAAGTAATGTATGCAAACTGCATTCCAAGTCTTGTAATTTCATTGTTGCGAACAGGTTTAAGGAATATCACGTCACTATGTTCTTGGTTGGGCTAGAAACGTGCATAATGCCCCAGTCACACAGAAGCCCGGAAGCAACACGATTCAACACGACTCTTTGTTCAGAAAACAGTTAACTGCCTCCGAACTAAGAGTCGTGTCGAATCGTGTTGCTCCCGGGTTTCTATGTGACTGGGGACTAAGTTTGAATCTGCTAGTGAACGGGCCTATTTCCTGTGAATGGAAATTTCTTTTGCAGGTGATAAGGCGCATCATTGTATTCAGGCGCAACGGTGTGCATCGAAGTGTTCAATGGTATTGAAACGATTGTTCAAGAAAGATTATCATCGAACCGATTTATCTCGAGCACGCCGCTAAAAACCCAGTCACATAGGGCCTCGGAATCAACGAGATTCAACAACGACTCTTTGTTCGCAGGCAGCTAACTGTGAGCTAGAAAATAGTCGTGCTGAATCGTGTTGATTCCGGGGCCCTATGTGACCGGGGCACTACAACTAAAATGTCATTGCCGATGATTAGAGTGGGATTTGGTTTCTTTGACTGAAACTAGATTCAGAAAACTCGTGTTGAGATTTCTACATTCAGGCGCGCACCCAGGATTTTCATACCCGGGGGGTCATCAGCTAAAATTTGGCGCCCCCTTAGCGCCCCCGGGGGGCTGAGCAAAAATGTTCGCGCCCCTGTTCCTTTGGCGCCCCCTTATAAGCGCATTTAGTCAACAAATGGGGGCTAGCGCCCCCATAGCCCCCCTCACGGTGCGCGCCTGACATTGATGTACCATTCATTTTTGTTGGATCCATGCATACAATTAATTGCAACTTTCCAACACAGAGACCTACAAATGGGACTGTTGACCGCATTGTGTTTCAACCGCTTCAAATGAATGCATTGGAACACAGATGATGATTCTTCCTGCATGGATTTCTCTTTCAAGCGGTCTTGTGTTCGTAGCTGAAGTTAAGTACCCCTTGAAGTTTGGTACCCCCGCTCCCAAGGTAATACTGCTCTTGTTTTTTGTTTTTATTATATCAAGAAGCAATACATATAGTCGCTTGCTCAATAGGAAATAAATTGTTTATGGTTAAATACAATGTATGAGTAAATTATTATTTTGTATGTATCTTCCTCTTCCGTTAATTTTTTACATGCTATTTCACTTCATGCCATCAAACTCTTGTCTTGCTGCATTGTTTGTCTAACCTTCTCTTTTCCCTTTCTTCTCCCTCGTTGTTGGTGGGTTCTTTCTTATTTATATGTCATATTCTAAACAATAGATACATAATTATTTTAGCATATCTTCAGTGTGATTTAATTTCAGGGGCACACGATTCACAGTGTGTGTATATAGATATCTATAATATATGAACATATTCGAGTTATGTAGTGCATAAAATTCATTGTATGGTTAAAAATGTTGATGATTACATAATTTTATCGTTTTGTATTTATTTTACTGGAAATGAGAAAAAATAAAATTAAAATTAGAATGTTCAAATACGTTTGTCTGAATGGGGTCAGTGCATCCAAATCCCTAAGGATCCCATTCACAACGCACCAACGCACCATCAATATGATTTATCCGCTATGACACTTTTTTGTACTCCTTGTATGATTGAAAAATATTGATGATCATATTCTTTTATTGCCATGTATTCAATTTACTAGAGATGAGAAAAAACAAAATTGAAATTGAAAATGTAAAATGCGATAGTCTGAAAGGGGACATGCGCCCAAATCCCGAAGGACCCCATTCACAACGCACTATTTGAGCTCTCTTCATGATTCTTAACTGAAATCGTAATTCCTAACTTATCTTATTCATTCATCAAGATGATTTATTAAAATTTATGACACTGATTTTTTTTTACTCATTGTATGATTAAAAGATATTGATTCCATTGTTTTATTGCTTTGTATTCAGTTTACTGAATCTGGAAATGAGAAAAAGTAAAATGGAAATTGATATGTTCAAATACGATAGTCTGAATGG
>BQKZ01002938.1:16809-41425 GCA_036244855.1 Temnopleurus reevesii | reverse complement strand
CACACACACACACATACACATGCACACACAACACACGCACACACGCATACCAATTATGCTGATATACATCTTTAAAATTTTCATCTATCCCAACGAAACCGTCCTATAATCTTTAGTAGATATGAACAAACTTATGGAAAATATTTACGCATTTTTCTTTAACACACACACACACACATGAAATGCATCCAAGAGCAAGACACACATATACAAGCACGCTCGCACACACACACACACACACACACACACACCCCAAAATTGCACTCTTATGTACGTACCCGTACTCCAATGCCCTTACGTCCACACCTAAATCCTCAGCCATACTCACACCGAAAGAAACACACAGACATACATACAAGAACACACACACACACACACACACACACACACACAACATTCTCCCTCTCTCTTCTTCACCCTCTCGCTTTCTCTTACTTTTTTTTCAAGCTCACACCCTTCTTCAAAATTATATCTCTTGGATGAAAATAAGATTCCAGTAATCGATTCTTATTTTTTGCATTACATAAGATTTAAGACTTAAATTACGACAGGAACTTTATATCAATGGCAAATGAACATAACCAATACAAGCATCTCCATCTCCTCAACGCAGCATGACTTTTCTAACATGTTTGGCTTCTTTCAAATGTGCAATAAAAAGTAAATGTGTTAATAGGCTTGTTTACTATTAGATACAAATTTATGCACGTTTCTTGCAAATGAACTTGTTAAAAAAAGATGTTCGGCTGTGTAAGAATAGACCACTTTTGTAATGTTGTATAAGGCGAACTATGTATTCAGCTGTCCAATAAAAATGAGGATACAATAGTCAGAATGCCTCATGCATGCATTTCACGTTGCTAGGTTGGACAAACATTGCAGCTTGTCCAACATATCAACAAGCACTGATTGCTATCCACTTTCTTTCTATTGAAATATGATTGTTTTATATCAGGTGAACAAATAGTTTGTCATTCCAAGAATTGTAATTCAGTTGACCACTTTCGCACTATTCACATTTTACTATTTCTCCTTTGTCCAACGCATAATTGAATTGAATAAAGGTTTATTCTTAAGTGTTGTCTTATTATTCTTTTATCTATTTATTTATTTATTTATTAGTTTTCCATCTGTTAATATTATTATTATTATTATCTATTTCTTATTCTTCTTTTTTTTGTGGAGGGGGTCTTTTGAAAAATGCGATATGTTCTTCGTGTCAGTGTTGTTGTATTCATAAAAAAGAAGGTTTTTGCGTCGGTTAATTAAAAGTAGAATAGACAAAATGTTATTAATTTTAACGTAGCACGAAAGTAAATATTCGATATTTCGGCCTTAGGCCTTTGTCAAGAATGACAAATTTATTGAAGCGTCAAACCAAAACAAGATGGACAGCGCCAGCGCGCGGGAAAACTCCTCTTTCTCCTCTCTGTCTCTCACTCTCTTTCTCTCTCCTCTCTCTCTTCTCTCTCTCTCCCTCTCTCTCTCTTCCCCCTCTCTCTACCCTTTTCTCTCCTCCCTCTTGTAATGTCTGTCTTCCTTTCCTGTCTTTCCTATTACCTACATTTTCTTTCCGCTGCCCCCTTTTCTCTTCTTCTTTCTTCCGTGTGGTACTCTGGCATTGTTACGTCTGAGTTTTCCCGCGCGCTGGCGCGCTCCATCTTGTTTTTGGTTTGACGCTTCAATAAATTTGTCATTCTTGACAAAGGCTTATGGCCAAAATATCAAATATTTACTCTCGTGCTTCGGTTTAATCATTCATTACCTTTTTGTCTATTCTTGTTGTATTCATATCTACTCTAGATTACCTACTCGCTGACTACCAATGTACCACATGGCCGTCGCGTCGATTGGGGCGGGTGCGAAGGATTTGAATACACCTCTTTTTAAAATCTAAGCTGTACAAATCATATGGGTGGAAAGGTAAATTCGGTGCCAAACTATGAGAGAGTCATTAAAACGCACCCCCCTGAAAAAAAAAACACCGGCGACGGCCCTGTTCAATAATAAATAGATTCCAACAAAACACTGCACAATCAGAACTGATGTTCTTCTGATACATTTATGTTGTTGTCCAGAAATAAATTTAGATCACACAAGTAAAGTGATGCTACTTAAACTATAAACAACTAACTCACATAATACGTTAGGATGTACATCATGCACGCAGCTACCTTAACATTCTTTCTTGAGTGTTTGTATGCTCCTGAGTAGTTGTATTTATAGTTGAATCTGTACACTCTCAAAACGAACTAGTTTAAACGACTAGAATGTAGTCAGTTGGGTGCCAACTATTATTGCTATCAAATTTGACTTTTTTGCTCGTTGAGTTGGACTGAATTTTTGTTATTTCTCACTGGAAATGAGTAAAATAATGACTAGTTTACCATTTGGCTCCCGTTTGATCTTTCGTCTAGTCATTTGGAACTGGTTTGCTCTTAGAGTATACAACCTGATTTATCGGATGCATAAACAGAAATGAAACATGAAACAATATTTTCAAAAATCAAAATTTTTCTTTATTTTTCTCTCTTATGTCACATATATGTTATATGTTACAATATATTGTATTTTTCGAGCAAGCTTAACTACTAGAATTAACAGTGATATTAATTAAATGGATAAAACCAAGGGTTCGTTTTGGATGTACGCATATTAATATGTAAAGCATTTTTACATGTCATATAATGACCGTATCATTCCAACTGGAATTTTTAAATGTGGCGACATTTTTGTAAAATAAGAATAAAGGAAGCATAAACTTTATTTTATGAAATCCACACAATGTGTGGACTTCATAAAATGTCATGCAAAGCAGTGGTGATTTTAGTGTCGAAAGAGAGCCAGCAATGCATTCCATTTTTATTGTGGTGAACAAAACAAAAAAAATCCACAATTTGAGATAATTTTCATATTAATTTTGAAAATAAGGGTCCTATGTACATTTTTTATTGATTATTATGTATCAATTAGATCCGTTTTCATGGAAATGAAGATTTGTACGTCATTCCAAAAGGAAGTGAAAGTCACAAAAAAGTACAATTAACATTGACCATTACTCATAAATATATTGATGCTACTGACGAAAGTTTCTGACGAAAGCCCCACCACAAAATCTATATATTTGCGTCATTTTCGTTTAGATCTTGGGGGTTAAACACTTAAATTTAATTACACTTGTATATTTTGTTTATATTGCATATATAATGAAGGGAATATTTCGATTACATTAGCATATAACGGGAACAATTCTTCTTAGCAAATTGATACATTTTACTTGCTAATTCTTGGAATACGTCAGACCCATTTGTCTATTTTATGCGTTTGAACGACCCCCTCATATTTTTTTAACTTAATAAATAGATATTATACATTTTAACATAAACTATAATTTAAAAAATTAATGTTTTGTGAATATCCTGCAATCATTGACAAATGCATAGTCAAATTAACGAATCAATTTATTTTATACATAGATGTTTTAATCAATTTTGTCAAATGACATTTATATATGTTATTTTCAATACATATTTCTGACTAAAACGAGGTTTACAGCTGTTTCACCGGATGATTTTGAAATACAACAGATCATATACAACACATATCTTTAGCACAATATTGTACGTTTGTATTTTTGGCACTGCAAGTATACAATCAGAAATTAATATTTGCAAGGTGAAATGAAACTTATTTGATAATCTACAACTTAATCCTGGTAATCAAGATGGAATATTTCATGAAATATTTACAATCTGTTATTATATCATTTATATTTAGTGCATGCATTTCATTACAGTGCACGCCATAAAATTCGGTTAATTTATTTGCACGATATTGTACGATCGAGCGAGCGAAGCAAGCGAACGGAAATTTTTGAGAATTTTGCAAGGGTATAATACGCCAATTCGTTCGCATTTTCAGTGACAGGAGCCACGAGATAAATCTCTTCGAAAGGTGTTCTATAGAATTAATAGACTGTCCTTCAAATTGTTGCTATGTTGGGACTTATTTGTCTTCATGCAATAATACCCTTGGCTACCATCACCTCGTGAAAACAGGGATTGGACAAAAAACCTAAAAGTCAAATGTTTTATTGGGGGGGATTGATAAATTGTTTTTTTTTTATCATACTTTCATCTATAATCATGGGTATATTAAAAGAACAAGGGAAATTGGCTAAGGAATTTCGTAAAACCATCAGAATGTTCCGATACATCAAATTTGAAACATAATGTCTGTACTGGAGGAGACAAATTTTAAGCAAGAGGCAGATGAATCACATGGTATCAAACAAAATCATCCATACCAACATTTTTATTTTCAAGTTTCAAATGTAAGAAGAAGCAATTTAAGATCAATTAATGGGGATAAAAATACGAGGGAACAAAGCGAACGAGCTAAAATGTCTGAATATCTGATTTTCTTATTTTAACGCATTTTCCTGTTGACTTTAATCCTAAACAATGTTTCTTTATTTTTCACTTTTTTTCAATCTTTTATTTTGTTGAGGCCCCTCAAAATATAATCCGTCTTCCAGTTCCTATAGCGAAGAATGTTCGAAAATTTATTTATAAACAGTCCTGTGTCAATATGAATTACATGAGTAAGATTATTTTTTATTTGATTTCATTTTACTTCAGCGTTGAAAGAAATGTATTTAGAAACATGACAAATGCATTAATACAATGTAAATTAAAGGGTGGAATGAATATATCTAAATGTACATTCATAACTGCAAAAAATTTCCCCACATGGTTCATTTTACTTTTCTGTTTCATGACTATTCTATTATCTATCAATTAATTGGTTTCATGTCAAACACATTTCTTCTTTCTTAGGCATGCAGATGATTTACATGTTTTCAAGATCAAAACAAAATGCAATAAGGTTATTAAAAGCATTGACACTTTCTGAATCTCACCACGTTATAGTCAAGCACAAAGTCGAAAACACATTCTAAAGATTTGATAAGATACATTATTTACGATCGCTTGCCATCGTTGGGGGTAACTCTTAATTTATATCACGTGCCATTATCATTTTATGAGCACGCGTTGAAACATTCTTCCCGCGCAACACTGATATACATACTAAATCACCTCCGAGGTTAATCAAAATGAATGCCAAGCACTTAAATCTTAATCGAGGTGCTCTTTAACGGTGAATTATAGACTCGGGGTCTTCCAGAGATAGGAGAAAAAAGTTTCATCTCCTTAGGCTGTCATATACGATTTGTAATATTACGGTATCAACGAAGTGTTAGGTGTCCACAAATATTCATTAAGCGCTGTACAGTTGAATAAAAACAATCGAAAATACACTGTCACCTTTTTCACTTTTATAATTAATATCATCGTTTTTTCATCTTTTATTGATTATAATTAAATTGTAATATCAATAAGGGGCATCTGAAATGATTAATGGAAAACTAAAGCGATTGCATATGTAAAGAAATGATCTGAATATTACAATGTTAACTGATCAAATTATATGGTACCTAGTAATTTAGATGATTTCAAAGTATCACAGACCAACAGTGTACGTTGATACCTTATTTTTTTGGAGATACCATAATATAAGTCATTGAACCTAAGGTCAAATCTTGACCGCCACGTTGCTAGATTTTTATATCCTTAAGGCATATTTTCAAAATATCATATAGAACCTCATGCACAGAACGGTAACAAGAAGTACATCATTCGGAAATCACTGAATGCCAATGAAAAACATTATTTGAAAATTCATTTTACTAGATGCACGAAAAGGTGAAGTTTTCAATTCTTATTTGACTTTTACAGCTGTGCTTATGGCAACCCGAAAGGAAAAGACCGCTTGTAATTTCAAAATCATAAATATTTTGTTTGTGATTTGTATTTTCTTTTTCGTTTGTTAAAATGTTCCCTTTGTGTAGAGGTTAATGATTTTAGCTTTTCTACTGTTATGCTACAAAGTCTGGATAATCTATAACATCACCACTCCTTTTGCCGAAAAATCCTCCCCAGCCGTACGCATTCTCAGTCGCTCCTCTCTTGCCAAACCACATCCCCCAGTTGTAATCATCCGGTCTCCTCTCGCGGTGCATTGTGGGATCCTGTTGCCGTTCGTTGACTTTATTTCTCGGAACGCGCTTCCCGAAAAAGAACCCGTGTCCGTAATCGTTACTGCGTTTCTCGTTTTCATGCGCCGTCGATCCCACCGCTGCCGCCACTATCAAATTTCCATCGCTGTCGTTGGTCACAACGGGCAGGTCATCCTTCGGTGATTGGTCAAGCTCGACGCCCCATTCTTCCGTGTCCCTGGGAGGCCAAGCGGACAGAGCTTGTAAGTTGAGAGAACTGACTTTGGTGTTGAACTGATGGTGACCTTTGGACCCTATACCCTTTGAACCCCATCCCCTGGATCTATTGACGATTTGGTCTTTGAGCATGCGTAGGAAAGACGTGACCCCTGCCGAATGGCTTTGTGATTGTTCGTCTGACCTCGACGGAAATGACGTCACTGGTGCTAGTAGCATGAAAAATAGGGAGAGCAGGGCAAGAAACCATCGTGTTCCCATCGCGGTGCCCTGTATGAAAATGAAAAAAAAAAAGAGATTGCCAAATTAGCAAATGGAAACAATCGTTACAAATAAAAAAAAAAAACCTTCTTCATGGAATATCAATATCAAGAATTAATTTTGGAAGAAACATGTACACAATGTCAAAATGGTATTCAACGGCTTTCAGCGATTTTGATCAGTGGATTCAGAAAAAAAGTCCTTTAAAGTCTTAAATGTGCGCTATTTGAAATAGGTTTAAGGAAAGAACACTTTACAAAAAAGCGAGAAAAACACAAAGCTCATTCTGTCCCTGTGTCAAATTGTGCAATGCATTTGCGCAGTGCCAATTTTTAATTTCGACTTGTTGATTAATTGATAAGCACATCCTATTTTTGAAAGCCTTTTGCTAAAGGAGTATTTAACGGGTTTTGGTTAGGGTCATATAGGGGAAAATGCTATTCGAAATTAGTAAGTAGATAAACATGGCCTTATTAAACCGAGTTTTTTCAACCACAGAATATTAGCGCATGGCCTGTTGCGTCAAAAGAATATACAATTAGCGCAAAGGGATGCACTCGTTTATTCTTTAATAGCTTTATGCCAAAATATTAGCTGAAGGCAAATAATTTTTTTAAATGCATGTTTTTTTCAAGAAAAAAAATTATTCAATGCCCTACTACTCCATTTAGAAATTTTTTACAAATGGAACATCATGTACATTTTGGAATAAATATTCATGCATGTGCTTGAAAGCTTGCAAGATATTAAAATTGGATAATCGGGAAAATCTGTAAATAGGAATCTACGAATGTTTACACGACAATGAAGGGTAGAAATGGTTTAACAATACGAAAAGAGAAAAAAGAGAGAAAGGTAAAACGAAACACGCACGAACATATTATATATTCTGAAAGACTTACACCTCATTTAACAATCACAACTACTGAATTTTCATGAACAGCATAATGCCTAATTACATATTCTGCCAAGGACGGTTACTTGAAAAAAAAAAGTCTTCAAGATTTACTATTCTTGGCTGTTCTTCTAACCTAATTCAAGACAGGAAATATTTTCCCACTGCTACGCTTATTTTCTATTTTTAATTTGAAAATTAGTCATGAGTCTTTTTTTTTTAACTGGAAGAAGGACAAATTTGTAGGGTGACCTTTAATTATTATGGAATTATTCCAGACTTAAAATTTATTATTTGATTTCACGAAAGTATTTTGCGCATTTCGAAGGTGCACAAGAATGACCCAATTTTCCCTAATGACATAAAAATCATGGGAACGTGAATTTATTTTTCTACAATTAACATGATATATTTGAATACTGATGAATAAAGGTTTTAGTTTAAAGAGCCCACCTATCGGAGATAAAAATGGAAGAACTTAAAAAGTAATGTATATTTTGACAATGCCCCTTCAAAAGAGAATTTCACTCAGTGTATTAGACAGTGAAATAACATTTCTATTTCTTTATAACATTACAAGAATCAGTGAAATTCGATTGGAATTCCATAAATCCATTTTTAAAAAGCTTTTTTTTTTAAAAGCACTTTGTGGATGGACCACCATCATCATGAGAGTGATAAAAGAAGTCATTCTAAAAGAATGAAAATTACAATACTCGTTCCAAATCCTCTCGAATACAAATCTACACCCACTCATCTATGAGTTAACTCTTTTGATAGTAAACATTATTTTCCAACTCCATTCGCTATATCTAGACTTTTACCCAGAAGATCCATCGATATGAGGGGGTGTATGGGAGATTATGGATGTGTAACAGAAGCGAAGATGCCACACCTTCCGGGATATGTATATGCATGTATATTTCATATGAATACAATGCTTTCCTATAGAAACTAAATAGCTTAAATGTTATTTCACTGTCTAATACACTGAGTGAAATTCTCTTTTGAAGGGGCATTGTCAAAATTTACATTACTTTTTAAGTTCTTCCATTTTTATCTCCGATAGGTGGGCTCTTTAAACTGAAACCTCTATTCATCAGTATTCAAATATATCATGTTAATTGTAGAAAAATAAATTCACGTTCCCATGATTTTTATGTCATTAGGGAACATAGATAAAATCTATTTCGTAAGATTAGGTGTGTCATGGGACAACAAATTCCTACGCCATGAATTGCACTGTACGGACATAACAATCTCAAGCTATTTCCCGATGCCAATAACATTACAAAGAGCATTGAATTGGCGTTCGACTTCATTTTAAGGAAAAAGATTATATCGTGTTGGTCATTGTTGTTATCATGTTAGTCTCAATTTTGTCCAGCTTTTGCGTTATTCACATTCTAATTTTGACATCATACATATTCCTGAACTATTGGCATCTTTTTAGATGTCGGTGACCGATCTAATAATGAACATAATTTGTCATATCGCTTCGGTAACATGCTAGAGTACTGAGTGCAAAGCACGCATGATTAATACACTCTTAAAATGTTCGGCAAAAAGTTTACCCAACACTAGGCAAAATACTGTCCTTACAAAAAAATCAATTACTGTTGGTTGAAATAATGTCCTATTTATGATTCAATTTATGATTCAAATTTCCACCGGAATTCGGGCATTTCTAACCCCAAAATGATGAATGTCTAAAAATGGTCCAGATTATGATGAATCGGACGTATGCTTTGACCAATATTTGTGTGGAGAGTATGTTCCCCAGTGGTTGGGTAAACTTTTGCCCAACCTTTTTAAGAGTTTACCGACGTTCATACAGGAGTCAATATCAGCCCCTCCACGAACCACTTGAAATGGACAAGGACTTGATTGAATGCTTAAACACTCATTTAGAATCCTCGCAAAGCCTTTTGAGAATGCATTGCTAACAACCCATACATAGCAAAAACCGAAAAGGGTCAAAGCCGAACCAGAAGGAGCACAGCTGCATAAAGCTAATAAAATATGGTACTTTTACTGTAAAAATATTAGGAATGACATAATTGGAATCGATTTGATTAATTCAGCACAAGTACATGTATTTTTTGTTGTTGCATCAAATATGGTAAGATATATTTGTTGCCGTCATTTTAAACGATCTGTATCTTTCTAATCTATTTCCCTATTATAATATTTGTTTTAATATCTCTAATAGGCCTACGGTAGCTAATTTCGATTTGATCTTGTCAATGATAGATATCACAGAGCAATGTATGATATGGAAAAGTAACACTCCATTTTGACTATTCTCGTGACCTGAAAGCATTCGGCCAGTCCCGTAACATCACGTGTTTGTGTACCACGTGACCATTTTGCGTGGCGCCACACAGCAGCATACTACGAATCCGATTCAAACAAAAGTGGGTTTGTTTTATATGACGTATTCATGAATCGAATCTTGGTTGTTTGGTTAGCGATTATTGGATTCAGATTTCAAACAAATTCTTTCAAACATCAAATTCGATCACCAATCGCTATAGATTGCGACAAGCCGTTATGTGTGGTACATGAATATATAGCAAAACCAAAGCAAGGTAAAAAGATATACAGATATACGTTTCAATATAACTGTGGAACAGCTACCGAAAAGAAGATCAAATACTAAACAAACAGTATACAGAAAATAATAACCACAGCATCACAACCATCAATCACTTATCCAGCTACATTCGTATGACGCCCTCCTACTCTGGTTTATCACACCGAATCACGTTATTCTTTAGAATACAATTTGGCGCGCTCATTTTGCCGCCAAATCCAGCGCGCGAACTTTTGATGAAACATTCCTGCCTGTCGTCTTTGACCGATCGCATTCATTGGGGTTCTCCACCATGTCAACTAGACTCTGTGTTTGTCCTTCGTTTCAGGAGAATATTACCCAATATCGGGAATTGTATTTCAGGACGGGCCCTCGACAATATTTGCCAGCATGTGGTTTAACGATTTGTCATTTTTGAAGAGAATCTTTCCGCCAAAGATGGCCACCTTCCGCTTAAGGAAATGGGCAATGCACAGGGCTCCGCCAGATGAGTAATATGCCAGTGAAAGGTCGCCCCTTTCTTCCTCACACTATCTATATTTTCTGCCTTCAATAAAGGAATTGTCGTTGGCTATCTTACATATGTAAAGCTCACACTTGGAGCCGAAACCTTAAGGCTTCAGTAAGAAATACGGAAGGCCAGATTCATTCAACTCGCTTTGCGACTTGTTAAGACGAGAAGGCGAGAAGGTAACTTGTACAATCTCGCCTTTTTGCTGCACGTATAAGCTTCCATATTTATGTCGTAGATTCGGAAACCGTATGGTTAACCCAACTTTAAGCCCCGGTCACATGTGACCCGGGAAGCAACACGATTCACCCTGACTCGTTGTTCTGAGGCAGTTAATTGTGAATTAACAATGAGTCGGGGTGAATCGTGTTGTTTCCGGGGTCCTATGTGACCGAGGCTTTACATGATAAGTGAACACTAATTCAATGCAAACGTAATTATGATGCAAACGTGAAATAAGTATGCGAATGATTGCAGATATAATTAAACAAAATATTCATATTACAGTTCCAGTCAATCTATGTACAGCATTATTAAATACAGACTTTAAGAATTTGTTACTTAAAAGAAATTAAGACATTCAAAATAGCAAGTGATATTTCAGTACCTCCAAGTTGTCATAGTGACAACACTTAGAGTGTTACAAGTTGCTATAAATGCAAAAATATTGCTTTGAGCACGGTTCCCATCACTCTTAAAACAAACTTTTAAGAGGCTACACAAGTGATCACATAGGTGAAACTTTCTGTCATAAAAATGTACTACATCGTAGTGATAAATTAATTGAACCTAGGCAAGAGTTACAATAAAATAGTCAATACTTATCATAATTGTACTCAGATGACTATTTCATCTGGTCTTTTTTTATCTATAGTTTGTTCTAAAAGTGTGTACAAAGCACTGGCTATGTTGGAGATTCAATTTTCTAATCTTTCTGATGAAAAGTTTATCGACAAGATCGGTATTCTTTTTTCAAGTTGTATATCAGGAAAGGGTTAATCTGGAGAAAGTTTAAAATCTGATTCAAACCCGCTTACCTTATTCATTTTCTGATGTACGCCAGCCGAACACATTTCGTGAAATATGAATATTCTATTCGAAGACATATATACCTAAATACACCTTAATCCTAGGAGTCCACACGTATACTGAGACTCTCAAGAAAATGATTATTGGTTTTATTCAATTCTTACAAAATACAGTTTAAAACGAATTTTATTCACTCATTCATTGACGGTTTGCGAACGCGCGCTTGAAGTGTGTGGGCGGTTGCATTGTGCGTGAATGAACGTGCGTGTGCGTGCGTTGCGTGAGTGTCTAAGAGAGGGTGGGTGTGTGTGTGTGTGTGTGTCGATGTTTATACGTTTTCAAAAGAATTTAGAGAATACAAGTGAATTGCTTTACTAAGAAATTCAGAAATCTTATCAAATCTTCTTTGTAGATAAGATTTTTACATTATATTTGACAGTCTGTGCACAAGGTTGTGATCAATATTTGACCGATTTGTTTCTATTATTCTCGATCCCACTCTACCGCCATCTTTGGTAAAGATATCATATCTTTGATCTTATCTTTGAAAAGGTATGACTCAGAAGGTAAGAAAATCATCAGCGAGGGTGTTGTGTTGAACGGTAAAAGTGTTTACCATCAAATGATCACAAATACCCGATTAGTTCAGAAATCCTTTTCCGATAAACAACTATAACAAAACGGATGTCGATATATATAAATAACTCTGGAGGTGTAGACAAAATGAATTTGATTTCATTAAAAATAATATTGATATTGAAATGAGACATGAGGAGGTGGTTAAAATATTGAAAATAATGATTCAAATTGCCCCTTTACAATATTATAATTTCCGTTCTCAAAATGTTGGGCTTTCCACACACAAAAAAACACGAACTCAATGTTTGTAATGTGCAATGAGAAAAAAAGCACTATATAGAACAAAATCAGTGCTTAATTATACTTATTCTAATAATTTTCAAATATATTTCGGTGTTAAAAAAAATCATTCCAATTTTGCGATCAATTACAGACAATATTGTTCCTCACGTTTCTGCTATTACACGCCATGATTAATGAGTCGATATGAAATTTACATCCCGTTTTTTTTAATAGTGTAACATTTTCTATTTAAGAGTATTTTATCCAAGTTAAGGAGCTTCATCGTAGGTTCATTTGTCAGTGTGCAAATAAATACTCGAGCGGGAAATGGATGAAAACTGATGGTGCATAAACGGACAGTTCAGGCGGCGTATAATGGCGTACACCTGGGCGAATTAGAGTCATTTAACCGCTTCGTTTGCTTTACCGGCGACGACCAAAGCCAATTGTGACGTCATCTGCAGAAGTCTGCAATGGTCATGTGGTAAGCATGCCAATTTGTCCGCATCTCATTTGCATAATTCTGACGTAATTGTTTTTTGTGTATATTTTTCATTGTTCCTTTTTGTTACCCATTTTTAAAGCGTAGGTCTAAATGTCCTGTCTTAAAGATAAAGACATATGGGGGGGGGGGGTGACTGCGTTTGGCACCCTCCCTTTTCAGGCTGAATTTTTCGCCCCCTAACTGTCTCACCCCTAGCTGTTCAATGAGCAAAAATATGTCCTTTTTTACAAGGAATATTTGATCTCTTACACCTCACAACCTTCCCCACTTTATCAGGAGAGCAGAGACACAATCAACCTTTGAGTCCTACCTAAAGACCTATATTTTTCCCCACTCCCTTGTCGTCACAAGAATAACCATTTCATACCACCGCTGGGAGTTCTTGGACTGAAAGATAAACCATAGCACTGATTAGGACGTTGAAATCTGTGAGACATTATTTTGAGTAATTCGAACGCCATGGCCGCCCAACTGAGGCGGAGACCGGCGCTATACAAGAGACCATCATCATCATCATCATCACCATCAATACAAATTCGCGTCCCTTGTTTAACTTCATTGTGTGTGTCTCCATTGCCGACATGGGAGGGGATTTAAGCTATTTTTCTTTTGCTTCAGCCAAAAAGGTCTCCGGCTAAATCAACTTTACAAACAACCATTTTTAATCGGTCAGGAAAATTTGGGCACGATTACTTCTACAAGTAAAAAAAAAATACGGCCAATCATATAGGAAAATTGCAGAAGGAAAAATATATCAGGCCCAAACTGGGTTGAAAACTATGTCAATTTGAGAAGCATATGTCGATTAGTCTCGATATGATTGACATTTATTCTAAAGATATCCGGAGCAGGAGTCGCCAATTTCCATTTTTATCAAAGATGATCGGTCAAATGGTCACTAGATATTCGTTTACGTTTGCTATAGATTATTTTTCCTAAAATATTTTTGTGTCATGGATATTCTTATGTGGTTGAAACAGAAAGTAATCCTGGACACTACAAAATTATTTTTTTTTTGCAAATCATTTGATAATTTCTTGTGCACTCCTATTATTATTATTATTATTATCATGAGATTAGCAAAGTGTGGAATTCTATTAAAATTTCAGTTAGCATATTTCTTTTCAAATTTCATGTGTTTACACACAATAACATTCCAATCAAATACACATAGTTTGTAACAACTTTTCATTGGGCTTTTTTATTTCCTATTTGCAGAATGATACAGAAGACATGAAATCTAAAAAAAAATGAATGATTTCTATAAAGGACGTTAGCATAATTAACCGTTTTGAGAGGAGAATTTGTGTTGTGGTGCTCTGTGTGCGCGTGTGGGTGATTGTGGGTTGACGTGGTTTGTGTGCTTTGTGTTATGTGTGTGATTTGTGGGCGTGGCTTGTCTTGGTTTGTGGTAGTGCGTGTGTGCATGTGTGTGTCAGTGTGTGTGTGTGTGTGTGTGTCGATGTGTGTATGTGTGTGTGTGCGTGTGCGTGCGCTACGTGATTGTGTGCTTTTGTGTGTCTGTAATTTTTGACTGGGTGTGTTCGCTCAGAGTCTTGGGTTTTCTTTTGGGGAGGGACAGTTGGCTGGTGCTGCTCCATCTGCCGCCCTGCAGTGCCACCCTTGCCATTTTTGTTTTTTGTCTTTTTTTAATTGTCGATATATTTCTTTTCTTTTTTTTGTATTTCGATGTATATTCTTGTATCTAATGTTATCTTTGTCACTTTTTCATGTGGTTTTTTATGACCGAATAAAGAAGCCTTGAAATGAAATGAAAAAAAAGTTATGTATTACAAAACAATTGAATGTTATGAGGCTGGTGCCGAAGGGGACGCAACCAACTCATTCGCCAGGAGGGTCCCGTTTCAGCCCCAAAATATCCGTTTTACAAAGTAAAGAATTTGTTTTGCTTGTCCGCTCACCGGCTGTTCCAAAAACTTGCTTTGCAAAAGTTTACACCCCCGTAAAATTCTAGTTGTGGTCTTGTCAGAATATGATTAATTGAATTTATTGAGATTTTATTATCTATTATTTATTATTATTCAAACATATTTATTCAGGATAACAAGATCAGTTAAAAACTGTTTTACATCATGGTGTACTTATTCTTCATAAAACCAAATGAGGAATGTGCAAGTATCGCAATTCTTTGAAATAGTTCAGATATACAGTGGGATATAATGTACCCGTTAATTAACCCATACACTAGTGAACTTGGTCGTTCCTGTACAATGTCTACGGGAATTACATCATTTAGTAGTCAATGGCTTAAGCCCTGGTCACAAATAGGACCCCGGAAGCAACACGATTCACCCCGACTCTTTGTTAATTCACATTTAACTGCCTCAGAACAACGAGTCGGGGTGAATCGTGTTGCTTCCGGGGTCCTATGTGACCGGGGCTTTAAGGTTATAGGCAAGAGGAGCACTTTTCATGGTGTCAACATCCATCTAATCTTAATGAAACCATTTTTCTGAAATAGTTTTAAAAACTGTGCCACCGATGAGCTCAATGGTGATCATGATGACGAATGATCTTGCCGTACGCACATTATTTGGTCAGGGGGAATTATATCAGCCTATTTGCACCTCGGTCAGGCGAGTTCCCCTGAGTGACACCATGTAGACAAAATACGCGGCCAACGCTTGGTAAATATCCAGAAGGGTTTTGAATGAAGAGGAAACGCCCTCAGTTTATCTTCCATAAATATAGGTGTTACAGTGGAGGGGGTTGGAAATGTGTGGGAATGTGAAACACCGGAGCTCCATTGCATAAAACTTTTTGCCATAAAATGTTTGTCGAAATACAGACAATTTGGCAAAGGGCATTTTTGCCATATACTTGTACACAGGTAAAACAAATTATGACATTTTTCTTATTTTTCTTTCGTTGTACAGTCCACCTCACCTCAGTAAGTGTTTGGTGCTTTAGTCAAAGTCATTATGGCAAAAAAGTTTCATGCAAATGGAGACGGGTTATGATGCCATCTTTCAAAAAAGTTCAGTCATGGGATAGATGGTGACACAATTAAAGAAAGTGATTGGAATAACAAAGATAATTACGGTGGAGAAGATGATGGTAATAATAATGTAGAAGATGATGAAAATGAGGATGGATGGTGATGAGGAGGAAGGAGAGGATGAAAAAGGATCATTGAAGGCCGTAGCGATAATAACAAGGCAACAAATGTATTGGGTGATTAATATATGTTTAAATATACGGTCGGTGTACTTGTTGCTATGTCGGAGTCCAGTATTATGCAGATTAGTAAACCACTTAACAAAGTGTACATTAGAGCCTATATGCGTCGTCTGCATAGTCTTAATGGCGCCTTAATGGTATCCGCCACTGCAACTTCACGTCGACGCCATATCAGATAGTTCATGAATAGGGTGTACGAATCTTCCTGCAGTGGCGGACACCGCAAACGGCGCCACCATTAACACCTATGTAGTTTTGTTCGCATTTTACTACAAACCTCTCTGGGACGTGTTATTTTTTTTGTAAACTCAGGGAGTACTCACAGAAGACAGAGCGTATACTTTTATTTTTTGCAGTGCCTAAGTTGGTGGCTTGGGATCTATAAAACTTTCCTTCAGAATTAATGCAACATTGAAAGGGTTAAACAGGTGTATTCAATGTACACCCCTCTCCTCCACACCATCACCACCACCACCTCCTCCACAACCGAGGCGTTTGTTGACAAACGTGACAGGGGGCAGTTCGGCGATGCTCGCCTCGAGCCTCGAGGCCATGGACCCGAGTCTTAATCGGTTTAACTTACCGGATGATCGAAGCGAATTTGTATCGACTGGATCAACACCAAAAAGTGGGCCATGAAATGATTCCAAATATCTTTGAGGTCCATTAAAAAGTTATCCGTGGGCATGCGGTGAACGGTAAATAGGTAGGGACGATACGGGTATCATCACGCAACCCACAAAAAGGACGTCATTAAAATTAATGCGACGGACTGAACCATGCGAGATGTGTTCAAACAGAGACTTAAAGGTATAGATTAGTGATGGTCGGGATGCAGAGCTGATGTATTCACACATTGCTTTGCTTTACATGCATTCTATGAATAGGAGAAGATCTTCGTGCGTATTTTGGCTTGTTTTAGTTTGAAAATACCAATCAACCGTTATCCCTACGGGGCGCTAGATGAATAGAACGCCAGTCGACATGGCAAAAGTAAATCGAGTTTCCGGTGGTATTGTGTGTGGAGGGTGAATTCGTATTCATTTTGCATGTGAATCGATATGCTGTTGTAGAGAGCGACGTGTGTCGTCATTTCTGGGTTGATTTTGTTCAAGCAAACGATGAACATGTTCTATAATTTACAATTGAAAAACTGCATTATGGTAATATTTAACTGCGGCTCACAAAATAGTGAAATATCTGAAGCACTATCTCTCCCAAAGCTGATCTATACGTTCAAAGAGCTAGATATGACAAATTTAATCGGATTTTAGGAGAATCAACTGTGTCATCAAAGAATAGCCTCTACGCAATGTAATACGAATTACGTAATTCAGTATCAGTATAAGAGCGCCTTGAAATGACATTCCACCCGATTTTCACGTGAAAACTAAGTTGATATTTCCGATAGAGAACATAGGTTGAAGTATTAATGAACAAACACAATCTACATATCAATGACGATTCTGCTACATTTTGTCATGCCTTGATACAAATAAGGGATATATAATTGTAAATGTAAATGATATTGTCGAGTCTGGCACTCATATCGTATCACCGATGTCGATAAATGACCCCTTTGTGAGCAGGTGAACAGCGACATCGAACAAGTGCAACCCGAATCAGACGTTAATAAAGCTAAACATTGATCCAGACATGTATCTTATACATGCCAAGAAAGAACATTACTGTAAAAAAAAAAAAGAGGCAAACAGTGATAAAACCTTAAGCCCCGGTCACATAGAACCCCGGAAGCAACACGATTCACCCCGACTCGTTGTTCTTAGGCATTTAACTGTAAATTAACAAAGAGTCGGGGTGAACAGTGTTGCTTCCGGGGTCCTATGTGACCGGTGCTTTACAATTTAATATCTGTTTGCATCATATTTGTTTTATTTGTCATCATTCTTTGTTCCCACAGAATGAGAGATCTATGCCCAAACAGGTTCTTAGAGTGACAGGCTTCCTATAAAATAATTCTACCAATCCCGATGTTCCTGCTCGTCCCGTTCTATGGTATGTAATAATTGAAAATTAAAACTTATCCCAAATTTGGATTCTTTAAAGCCTTATTTGGTTCCTAGCGCTACTAAAACGTTCTAAATTACGATAACTAGCCGCTTTGGATCCATTTTAGGTTCTTCACATAAAGCCATTTCAAGATTTATCGATGGTGACTTGTGGATGGGAGAAAACGAACATCTTCAAATGCGCACATCAGATGTGCAGCACTTGTTTTCTGCCGTCCACTAATTTTGAACAATTTAGGTCTTTGAGCACGTTAAGACTAAGAAAACTTTTTAGGAGGGGTCAAAATACCATGCTTCCAGTGTAATTTCGAATTTCAACCCTTTTGAGGCCTTTCTTTTCTAAGAGTGTATATCATTACAGTTATTGACAATTACAGGCTCTAAGTTTCCATGTGCTAGATTGAGATACCCGTGTAAAAAAAAATCGAAAGTGGAAAATCACCGTAGACATTGCAAGAACTGGTTCTGAAATCGATATTAATGTTCCGTTACAACTGCCTCGACTGAAAAAGGTGGAGACAAAATGCATAAATGCATAAGGATTTTAACCCGATAACATTACGAGTTCACAGATTTTACACAAAACCCGAACCAAGTCAATTTGCTACAATTTTTTGTTCACAATTTGAGGTCGTACCAAAAGAACCCTCATTTTTATTTTCTCTGCAGGAATAATTGCTTCTATCCTTTAGTAAACAGAATAACGATCAACAACGTGCCCCAATATTGTGGGGGTACGTCGTCACAATACATGGGATTTTTGTTACATTAATATATTATTTTTTATTAAACTGTTATTCGACAGAACAAAATGAACAAAGTGAATTCTTCCCAATGCATGTGAAATTTCGGAAGTGAATAGGCTGCCGTAGACATCGCGAGAACTGGTTAAAAATCGGTAGCTAGGTTTCGTTACAACCCTACTGTCTCGACTTAAAAAGGACGCAGACCAAAAGAAAAAAAGGAATTTAACCCACAGTCTAAGAAGGTATGTGCTAAAGCCCCGGTCACATAGGGCCCCGGAAGCAACACGATCCACCCCCACTCATTGTTAATTCACAGTTAACTGCCTCAGAACAACGAGTCGGGGTGAATCGTGTTGCTTCCGGGGTCCTATGTGACCGGGGCAAGATGAAGCAGACCTTCGCGAAACGGTGTAATCTGCGGCAAAATTAAAAAAGGTGCAATATTGCACCTTTCTTACGTATGCGCGTTAACCAAAAAAGGTACAGAAAAGGTGTAAACTACGGAAAACTACGTCTTGACAGTCTCAGATGGACACTGTGTTATTCTTTGGTATCTTTTAAAGTCTTCGACAAAAAGCAAAATGATTTTAACCCATGGTCTCTGCTTATTAGGGATTTCTAGGTTTTACAAACCCCAAACCAAGTCTTGTTGCTACTGTAGCAACTATATCAGAAGCGGGTTGGGGGTTTGTAAAATGTAAAAAAGGGCAAATAACATTTTTAGGTCTCTCTGAGAATATAAGCTGCCTCCCATAAAAATTAATAACGATCAACAACTTGCCCATATGTTATGATGTAGTTTATGACAATACATTCTATACTTTGCCATACAAACGATTTTTAAAATGTTATTCAAATGAGTAAAATGAACAAATTCAATTTTCCCAAATGCACGTGTAACTTTTTTCATTACCCAATTCTGTGACCAGAACGGACAAGTTATTAGGTCCCATAAACAATTCCAATTCAATGAATCACAATAGCTAGATGCACACAACACACAAATGTCCTTCCCTCTTATTATGTACAGTACTTCTGGAACAGTTGTCTCATCTGTTCTGTGAATGAACGGGAACTATTTTTCTTTTTTTGACAATGGAGGCATTGCACCGCCTTTAATAAAGTTGTTTACGCCGTCAAAATATTTTGCTCACAGTGCAAGCATAGAAATCATCTTTTCGTTTCTTCTCAAATTTCACACGAGGATATTTGAGCCTTTCTATGCTTTGCCACACAGGTAATCAGTTTACATAGTATTTCCGAAGGCTTTTGGTTACCCCCATCTGTGACGTCACCAATCGATTAAATTTTGTTTTGGATATATATCTGCCATGAATATAGATCTCGGGTATATAGGCATGCCTAATCGAATGTGCTACATTCGCCCAAGCAAAATAAACAGGGTTTAGCGTAGACCCTATACCCCAAGCTATAAGGCTAAGGAAGAATATGTTTGGTTTCCCTCCACCGACCGAGGATCTGAAATTGACCCGACCTGAAAGTAGTTTTTTTTTTAAAATGTATTGTATTTATCATTGATTCAGCATTTTACGATAAAAGAAGAAACCTGGGCGGTGTTTCACCAAGTTACGAAATACTTTAAGAACGACTTTACGCACGACTGGTATCTTTTCTTGCGCTGAATGTTCAAAAACCTAATGCGTATTACACTAGCTAACGTATTCGAGTCTTTCTTAAAGTCGTGTGTATCTTTCAGAACAATTTGGTGAAACACTGCCCAGATGTTAACTTAATAAATGCAACAATGAAAACGCAAGACTAATCAGAAATAGGGTGATAACGACAAAAACAAAAGACCCAAGAACACTTGAAGGAGCTGCCATGGTATTTAGCACTCAAAATGAAAAGAATTGCAGTAAAATTACAAACAAACATCGGAAATAGTCATTAATTCAATATTGTTCATTGAAAATACTTTCATCAGAAAGGTCAAATTGGCAAAGTTTATTGTGCAAAAAGACTTAGGAACAATGACAAAGAAAATAACAAAATTTAACCTAAAATGATATTCAAATGTCCACTGGCTTTCACTCCCTTCTGTGCCTTATTTTCTACATAATATTTAATCATCTCTTAAACTCCTATTTTCTACTTAAATGTGGCTGTAAACATTTTATTTGACAGAAGATGTATCTCTAACAACATCCGTTCGCCGTGAATAGAACTGTGCGGACACAACAATGACAAGCCGGTTACGATTTGAATAGCATTACAAAGAACCATTGAAATGGTGTTCGACTTTATTTTTCGAAAATAGTTTATATCGTGTTCTATAGAATGCCATTCTTGGATAACCAAACATTTTGTTTGCCTAAACATGCAGGAACGGGGCTTATAACTGGGGGAAAGTTTCATAATTGATCGCATGTACAGCCGCCTTGTAACCCTTGGGAGGTTGAATATGATATCCGTTGACCATCCAAACCTGATCTCGTATAAGGATGATAATGTACTCTACTCCCAAAATAACACAACTGAAAGAATTTTGACAACTTCTTGATACATTTCCAGCCATTGATGAAAAGCACTTGTGATGTTCTGTGTTCAGTAGGATTTGAACTATCCCCCAAATAAAAGCTATTGTTTGATTGAACAGTTGCATGAAAAGATATAACTAAACACACCCACCTACAATCACAAGCATCTCCACAAACAGATATACGATATATTTATACACATACGCATATGCACCCACCCCCCCCCCCCCCCCCCCCCCCAATCACACACAGATGCACATACACACAGCTACTACCGAATATAATGTTTGGTGTTCTGAGTTATATAGGGTTTGGACTACCCCCCATAAAAGCTATAGTTTTATTGAACAGTTGAAAAACGGATGTAAATAAACACACCCATACATTCATACGCACAAAAACCTCCACAAACTGATATATACATACACATACACACGCGCACCCCACCACACACAGATGCACGTACATGCAGTTCCTAAATAATAAAAATAAAAGATGTTCTGCGTTAGATAGGATTTAGAATACCCCCATAAAAAGCTATTGTTTCAATGAACAGTTGAAAAAAAAGATATTATAACTAAACACACAACCACTCATTCACATCCATAAACACTTCCACAAACAGATATACATATATACATACACACGACACACGCATATAACGGAGCATACAGGTAAAGGTCTACAAACTCACAAAACGAATCGCACAAACTTGCACTCATAAACCCATCACACACACACACACACACACGCGCGCGCGCGCACACACACACACATACACATTCTTTTTTTAATTTTTACCATCCATTTCCTCTCTTCCATCTGACAAACACACACACATACACACATACACACGCACACTTGTTATGCATCGACCAACCCCATACATACATGCATCTATACCCCCACAGACACGCACATTTACAACCCACACAATTAACACAAAATGATCAGAAAGACCACAATCCGGTTTCGAAAATTATATCTGCTTTTTAAATTCTGAAGAAATTCGTATTCTTTTATTTAATTATGTTTTATTGTCTAGGGAGGTATATCGCCATGATGGTCTTTGATTATGAACACACAGTCTATTTAAAATATATATATATATATATCAGACGAAATCTGAATAATATTAATATCTCTAACATCTTATTTAGCATAATTTACCCCTTTGCATAGTCTTAAGAATTACTTTTAATGCAAAGCATGTATGTTATACTATCATAACACATTAATATCATTTGCATAACCGATCATGCAACTGGATCTGCGTCAATTACGCTATTAAAAAAAATATGTCAACATTTAGTGCATTACTATACACCATTATTACCAGTGTGCATATACTGATATCAACAATATACGCACAACAATTATGATTTGATTTTGTTTATGTGTAACGGGTATACTTGAGATATTTCATGCCTTTTGATTCTAGCCGCATTTGCCGCAAGCCAGCCAATTTTATTGGAACTAATCAGCTATGTATGCAGCACACGGGGGTTCAAAGCCCGTGCAAGAATGAAAAAAAAAGTACAAGAAACATCGTGTAAATATCATATTCTGTCAAGCATATTTGATTAGTGAAATATTTCAGATCTAGGCAATAATATTGGAGCATTGCGGTGAGTTTGAAGAGTTTGGTTACGATTTTGTCGAGATTTCTCATAAAATTATGTACGCATCACTACCATTTCAATCCTATGAAAATACCAAATGTGTCAAAAGAATGATAGACTTAAACGAACAATTATAGGATGAATGATTATTCGACTTCTGTATTTCACTGACATAATAAATGTGCTGAAAATATGTTATATCGTGCGATAAGAATGACTTTTGGACTATTTTAATGTGTTGTCGACATTGATAAACAATGAGTTTACATTAGCATTTAGGTGGTGCCCAAACGATTTTTCGAAACCAAACAGCCTTTTATCCGAGTGCCTGGACCGCTGCTTGACATTTTGGAAACCTCTGTAAGCTCTTTGTCTGAATACATTTAATTTATTTAATTGATAAACGCATTGGTGTTGGGTATCAATCAGAGTCATACTTTTAGACTAGAATAAACCAGCGCAAGAAACAAGAGAGCAATGTTAAACCATTTTTTTTAATGTAAAAAAAAAGCGTTATATTTTTGTTGTTGCCGATCTCTACTCGAATATCTAAATAAATTACGTAATAACGTTGTAAGCGTAATCTTAATGCAAAATAAACTCATCTAAAATTCCTCTCTTAGATCACTCAAGCTGGCCATTATCATACCTGAGCAATATAATGTGAAGTGCATAGAGCCATTCACTTAAAATTATTACGCGCTATATAAATGCCAGTTTACTATTATTATTATTGGTATTAAAGTATGTACAACACTGGGAAATATACTTTCCACACAAATATTAGGTAAAATATGCCCAATCTATTGTTAACACAATATAATCAATTTCCGAAAAATTAAGTCGAACGCCAATTCAATGCTCCTTTGTAATGATATTCAAATCAGACTAGGTTTGTTATTGTCGTGTCCGCACAGTTCAATACATGGTATCTGGATCTACTGTCCGTGACCGACTTTATATTGCGGAAATAGTTTATATTGTGTCTGTTTAGTTTTGCACTTCCACTATAGAATTTGGACAAATGTAAACAAATAGTTGTGTCTAATATGTCCAACATAATGACAAAATCTAGCAAGTCCATCATATGTTGGACAAAATACCGATTGTTGTGTGGACAATATATATGTTGTCGAGTGTTGGGCAAACTTCTGACCAACTTTTTTTTAAGAGTGTATATCACTATCGACCCTTGACGAGCTTACTCAATATGGTATTTGATTATCATCAAGACACTTCAAGAAAAGAAGGGCACACAATTTAGTAAGCATTCCCACGACAACCATTATTAAGAGATTGTAAAGGTATTGCACTTAAATGTCTCCTGAATTATAGATTGAAAGCCCGAATTGACTTTGGAATATTGAATGACCGAATTCGTTGCACTTTTACTTGCGTTTTCAATAAAATGACAGTACCTTTCTTTCGTTACTGCAAATTGGTTTTAGTGCCACCATTAATATGATCCCATAATTATACATCTCGTGTTTTTTTCTTCAAAATGATCGTGGTGAGCAAGTTCTAAGAACGACCTGCTTTCTAAGTTTTTTCTCTGAATGTCTAAAA
>BQKZ01002938.1:0-11385 GCA_036244855.1 Temnopleurus reevesii | reverse complement strand
TGATAAACGGAATTAAGAAAGAAAATCAATTTTATTGTGAAAATCACATGAAAATGTTCAAGTGAATATTAAATTAACCAAGTCTGTCACAGTACTGGTCTGTCATGTTCACTATGTTTAAAAATAAACTTTAAACATCTAAGATCATACATGTACAGAAAACCATGAAAGGTCATGCTACGGTATGCATACATGAAGCTAGAGGGGTATCAAAGTAATTAGTGCATTCGTAAAAGTTCAATCCATCATTTGGGAATATATAAATGATCCATTTTATCATCAGGCGTCCTGTTAATTTGATGAGATCTTAACGATGTAATTGGATAGGGATGGAGAAGGAATGAGGAAAATGAGAGAGGCGGGGTTAAGGACACAGATTATTAAAGTTCCTGGAGTTATAACGCAGTCACACCAAAAGACTGATCCCATCCTGCTATCAAACCGCATCAACAACGTTGTAATCATTACTGTCTTATTCCGTTTGAAATCTGATGTTTGAAGTTTATTTTTTTTATTAAATTTCAATCTTAGTCGTACAAATTAAGTGGTTACACCAAAAAAACCCAACATAATCAATGTTATATTTCATAGTTTGAATTTGAAATAATTCAGTTTGGGAGCAGGATGGGTTCAGCCTGTAGGTGTGACTTGTCTATTAGTGGGTGTACTAAAGCAATGGCTGGAAAAGTGCTCCATTGAATACTGTCTGGTAAACTAAACATTAAATGGAACAAGGTTAATAATCTGACGTTTGTATCCCTCTTTGAATACAGATTGAGAGAAAAGAAAAAAAGTGCAAAGAGGAATAGATACAGAAAATGATAGCGAGAGACAGAAAGAGAAAGAGATAGAGGTAGAGAAAGAGAGAAAGAGGGAGAGGGTGTGTGTGTGGGTGTGTCTGTGTATGCGTGTGCGTGCGTGTGTGCGTATGTGTGTGAGTGAGGGAAATTGAGAAAATGACAGAGAGAGGGAGAGAGAGAGAGAGAGAGAGAGGGGGGGGGGGGGGGTTGGAGAAGCAGGAGCGAGATGGCATTCTAAGGAGTTAAGAGTTCCAACAAGTGAAAATAAATTAGGAAGAGGGGCTTTTTTTTTTTATAATTCGTAACTTTTTATGTGTGTATGAGCGCTTGGGTGCACTTATTGCAGACGGGTAAATGATTGCACGAAAATGAAAATAATAATTAATAAAGTTTAAAGTTTTTATTAAAAAAGTTGATCACAAAACAATATCAACCCAGAAATTGTGGAAATACAAAGCTATCGCAGAATTATAAAAGATCATGTGTATGATTGCATTTGATTTATTTATTTCTACAATAAGATTAAGAAGTTGAATTTGGCATGTGTTGTATTCCAATGGACCGCCAATGCAGAAACATACAATAAAAAATAAAATACATTCTGGTGGACATGTGCGTTGTGTCGCGCGATATACCTCATATCCGGGGGTGTTTCATCAAGAGTTGTCGCAGAGACAATTAGTCAGCGCTGACATATTCCTTGATTGTGATTGGATGAAAAGCACTAACGCTGACAGTTGCTATGGGAACTGTCGGAAAATGACTCCTTGTCTCTGCGACAAATCTTGATGAAACAACCCCCGGAATATTAGTCTTTGCGTACCTAAATGGAGAATACGTAAAGATGAATAAGAAATATATTTTTGTGTTTGAGGATTTCATGAACAAAAAGTACATACGGAATTTGGTCATTTTTAATGAATGTAAAGTACAACATGCGTAGCTATAAAGGCTCCAAGTTGGGTATATCTCCCTCAAATTTTATGCTACGATTGAGTAATTCGGGCTTATCGCAAATAAAAGCTGACAGGTGATGACGTCATCAGAACCCTCTTCTTTCGGATTTTGCAGATGTGTTAAAATCGTCACCGATTTCACGAACCGGCCTACTAGCAAGGGGTGGTTGCACAAACCCGTCGTAGCAATTCAATTGAAATAAGCGCTATTGAAATAACATGAATGTAAGTGGTATGTCATTGTACTTGACGCTATGTCGGGGTTTTTACGCGTTCAAGCAGCGCCACCGTAGTTAGAGGCCGGTTCGTTAAAACGCCGACGAAATGATCAAAGTGTTAATGGGGAGTAGGATGAGGAGAGATGGGGGTGATTGGTTGAAAGGGATACAGAATAGGGAGAGGGGGAGGGGGGCAATTTAAGAATTAAGAATTAAAAAGATAACATATATATTTTTTTAAACGATTATCGATATGTTATACTCATTCTATGTTTATATAGTTACAAATGAAGCAAGAATCGTCGTAGATCAGAAACAATAAGATACATTTTTCTCTTAATCGGAAGCATAATTTCATCAAATGGGACCCATTATTTCGAAATTGACCAGGGATTAACAATGATGGAGAAGAATTTTGCAATAGAAATACAGTAAATTTGTGATATTTTCCGTAAAATTTATGGAGAGTATTTGTTATAACTACATAATACAGTTGTCTAAAAATAACACTATTATAATTTTTCAAAATTTCGAATCATCAGAAATCGAATCTAATTGCTTCTATTCCGTTGCAGTAATGTTCTGGACAATTTTGAAATAAAGAGCCAAATGTTCACCCTAAAACATTCATTAATGTTCTTAAGTGACATCCTTTCAAGATAATTCAAGCAATCGTGTTTTATGCTCAAATGAATGAATGATCTACACTTCAGACAAGTCCATGGACATATAATGCCACAAATACATGAGCTACCACATTGTGAAACCATTCATAACGCCTGAATAAACTTCTGTAATGAAATAGGTTGATTGGTAATGAGAAAAGTTAGGAGTCCTAAAAAAGCACGTGGCAAGAACGAATGTTCATTCTTGTTGATATGTTTGTGATCAATGCAAATAATCCAGAGCGAATTTAAAGCGAATATTTCCAAATGACCTGACTCAATAAAAAATGGCTTCGTAGACCCTGCATCAAAAATGAAATTGATAGTTTAAATGTGTTCACTAGAGGTGTAAAACAGAGCTAAAAAGTGGTGATTTACAATTTTCCCCATGTTTATGACAATTTACCGGAATTTCTACTAAATGACTGAGAAGACTCCATGGAACGTAAAAAAATAACAACACATATTCATATCATGAAAATATAAGCTCCATAGCAAATGCTCCTTATGTTCGCTTTCAGTTATTTTGAAACACCGTTTCATATATTCACACAAAATACATTTTAGTTTCATGCTGCAAACGGACATATTTTCCGGAAAAATTGAATGATCGCATTTAATGCTCAAATTAATTGATTTGAATGTCCATATTGCAGACATCTCGACGAACATTTAATGAAGCAAATATACACGAACCACTACATTGCGAAACAATTCATAACGTATGATTTAACTTCTGGAATAAATATGTCTAAATAATGTTAGTTTGTAGGGTAATTAAGTCAGAAGAGTTATGAACTATCAAAACGCACATGACAAGGACGATTGGGCATTTTTTTTGTGTGAATGCGATTAAGTGTCAATAATCCAAAATGTCATCTATCAAATGTTAGTAATATAAATTTATTAATTGGGAAATTGAAGAAGAAGAAGAGCAAAGCTATGTTTAGAAATGCCTTTGCTTACGCCACATAATTTCGTCACATCATAGTTGCGCCTTGAGCATTTTTTTTTAAAGTAGATTTTGCGCCATAGGAATTGTATATGATTTTTTTTTATAAATGACTTCCATACCGTGTAACGGGTTGAATAAGGACAAAAATCGGAAAGCTGTTAAAATATAAATGTCATATTTGGTTTCACTTTTTTCCTTCTCAATTTACCCTTATGCGTGTTTATCCTTAAGTAAGGTCCAGGAAACGATTCAGCTAATCATAGTTTTTGCCAATTTCACCCAAGTGTCACCTTGTTTTACAGTACCAGTTTCATGGATGGTATTCACTGAGAAAATAAGGTACAACTTTGCACCCTTAAGAGTGCGAACCTTGGCAAAAATGGTATAATCTGCAGTAAAAGTCAAGATGATGCATTTTTTTTCATTTTTGAAAGTCATTCGTATGGCGACAGGGGCGTAACTTTAGTGAGGATCACATCTAGAGCAAAACCTTTACGGTATCAGAAACTACGACATTACTATGGAGGCTTAAACGTGCAGGCAAGTTGTCGAACTCGCCCTGGCGCCTTGTTTTGATTACAAATGTGAGAGGGTGTCTCGTTAAAACTCTCCAAGGCGTCTTGTCGAGGTCAAAAGGTTGGAAGGCGACTTGTACAAACTCGCCATAGCGATATGTGTAGGACAAGAAAGCGGAAAGATGACTTGTAGCTAGAAACTCGCCTTGGCGCCTTCTTTTTAAAGAGAAGCTGTGAAAGCAACTTGTACGAGCTCGCTTTTATTCCTTGTTTAGGAGATAAGAAGGTGATAAGACATACGGTACTTACACGCATTGGCGCCTTGTCTCGGACTATAAAGCGAACATGTGACTTGTAGCTACAAACTTGCCTTGGTGCCTTTTTTATAAAGAGGAGGCGTGAAGGCATGAACTTGTAATTACTCGCTTTGATGCCTTGTTTCGGACGAGAAGGCAAATTGTACTTACTCGCCTTTGCGCTTTGTCTCGGACGAGAAAGTGAAAAGGCGACCTGTAGAAACTCGCCTTCGCAAGACATGCTAAGCTTCCTTAAGACTGTTGTAGTATCTGAATTTTAATGTTTTCGGCTGTAGATATGAACCCTCCTACTGGATGCTATACAAGGGTGCTATTTTAAGACGGAACCATGTGATTGATAGCGGTGGACTTCCTTTATTGTCTGACACCTGTAACAACGTCTTTCCTCAGGGAGTCAATGTTAGTGAAAAGGTGACTGCACAATTTAAAGCGATCTCCCTTTGCACATGAAGAACAACAAAGATGGGCTGAAAAAACTTAACACTCAAGTCTTCAAAATTGCTCTGTAATAAAGAGAGGAAAGTATTTTCCATCCCCATCTTTCTGCCAAAATGTAGAACAGGTGTCACACGCATACACTTAATATTGACTTATTGGAAGGGAAGGGATTATATTTTATTTACCAGAGCAGTTGTGAAGTCTTAAATGGGTAGTTGATTTTTTTGTCTGCTTTGGATGTCAATCATACTCATCATCGTTGATGGGGGCAGTCGCACCTACAGACCGATTCCACCCTGTTATCAAACCGCATCAACAAGATTGCAATTATCTATGTCTTATCCCGTTTGAAATCTGATGTTTGGAGATTAATTTTCTCAATCTCAGTTGTATGAGTTCATTTATTAAAACCAAAAATTAATTCATAAGCTTATAGTTCGAATATAAGATATTTCAGTTTGGCAGCAGGGTGGGATGATCCTGTAGATTATCAATATTTTGTTCAATCATAACCTTGATAGTATCAAAATAAAGGAAGATAAAACGTGGGATTTTGAAAGGACTAAAACAGCAATTTAACAATACAATTTTGGGACAGAGTGTGGTCAGTCTGGCGGTGTGACTGCTATATTAGAGTACCAGGTTTATGAGCTTGTTTCGTCAAACATTAAGATCAACACGCTACTTATTGCGATTTCCCTGGAGCTAAAAACCAACCCCTAGGTTCATGTCACGGAGCGGATTAAGATCAAAATTAATCCGGTAGTCAGAGGGGAAATAATGATATGAACAGCGTGCGGTCCTAAATCTGGCTTGGGGTGTGGGATAGACAGCAAAGTGTCAAAATTGGGCCGCTTTCTGTAAATTGGTGCCAATTTTCCCCGACATCTGTACAGTAAAAGGGTACTATAATTATGGCGTCAAACTCTGGAATTGAAAAACGGATTATCTAGCCCACGGGTAAAATGCATCCGACACCAGCTTTGTTTAATGGAGAAAATAAGGTAAAAGTAATTCGGATTTGACAGAGTGAAATATTCAATAGACTTTATGACAGTCCCATGTGGACAAAAATATGTAGGGATTTGGATTAACTCATTATTAGACCGGATTTATATATGCCCCAATCAAACAGATATGACAAGGTATTGTATAAACATGGGATTGTGATATGTAAATATTTTCTTGGAGTCTCACGGGAGAGGAAGTTGGAGAACGAAATATAAATATGGATATTAAAAAGGATCTATAGTTTATCAAATATGTCTCAACATTGATATATATTGGAAATAGTCCCGGTTTGTCTGACAATGTACTTTAAGAAAATTTCGATCGTTCTGCATCTACGTATATTGAGATGTGTCAAAATTTGAAATCAATTTGTAATTTGTTTGTGTTTTATCTGTTTGTAATATTGTAATGCTTTTTCGTATGTTATACCAAGTAAACATAAATCATTTCCAAAATTGACGGGATGAAGCGCTTTGTACCATATATTTTGAAAAGGCGCTATATAAGAACTTTTTGTATTGTATTGTATGAATAATGATATAATATAATGTAATCTAACATTTCGAAATGTACATAAAGACTTAAACACTTTTGGAAATTCTGTCAGAAATACAGTCCAAATGTTTTAGAAACTTTTGTATGTTCACAAATGATCAATATCATCCTTCCTTTTATGCCACTTACAAAATTGATATTCATTCATCATTGGGAGATCACTGACTCTTTTGTACAAAAATGCAAAATTTATTGATCAAAATGACGCTATATCCTGTTTTCATTTTGTATATTTTTGTATAATGATGATAAGAGAATAACTTTTGTTTTCGTTCGAAATGGTTATGTAACTTGATATTTTCCCAAACCAATACCGACTTTTGTTAGAATTCCATGTGATTCATTTCCAAATATTAGTAGGCGAAAACCATTAAATCTGATACATTTGCTGAGGTTAATCAAAATAAGAAGGAGAAAATTCCATTAACAATTTTCTTCAGAAGGTGGAAAAGATGGCGAAAACCCACTTTGTTGATTTAAGTATCTGTATGAAAAATTTCATAAAATCATTCTGTTTCATGCGATGTATAAACATCGTCTTTTTTTCATTGCTTTCAAAATCCAATTTGCTATTATGGGTAGATATTGATAGGTGCACGTTCTTTAAACCACCTCATAGAGTTACTTCGTGGTTGCGTAAAAGTCTGCCGCAGACGACACTGCTTAGGTATAACCAGTCATTGAAAATAGGAACGATCGGAGCGATCAGAGAAAAGGAATGTTTAAAAGCATATATCGATTTCTTTTCAAACGGAAAGAAAATCTGAGTAGAATGATCACCTAAGCACAAAATATATAGTGAATAGTGAGTGGTATATGATAATAGATGCAATTTATACAACGCACGCATCCACTCTAGTATACTGAGTGCTCAAGGCGCTTTGCATTATTATTACACTGGCTTTATCCCGAAGAGCACCAGCGCACATGACATTTCAAGGAATAAATATTACTGCCACGTACCCATTCACCTCACCTGGGTTGAGTGCAGCACAATGTGGATGAATTTCTCGGTGAAGGAAATTAACGCCATGGGTGGGATTCGAACCTACGACCCGCTGATTTTCGAAAGATCCGAATATATTATTTCGAATTACAACACAGAAAATATATTATGTGGAGGAATGTAATATAAAACTGGCCATAGCTATCGAAATCATTTAATCCGTCGAATACTGAAGTTTGCAACGCCAATATACTTTGTGTAGAGTCCACCCTGTTCTAAAAGCTAATGGGTTAAGTTGATGTTTTTCTTAAATTTGCTAAACATCCACCTTACGTTTTGAGGATGGCGGGTGTTGAACCCAATCGCTTCACACGAAAAATGCTACCACTGGCCATGAACAGAATTAGAAACAATTCCAAAAAAATAAGTGTGTCATGGGACCATACATTCGTACGTCATGTATCGAAATGTGCGAACATCACACGAAAGCCGGTTCTGATTTCACTATTATTACAAAGGAGCATTGAATTGGCGTTCGAGTTAATTTTTTTACAATAGTTTATATCGTGTATGGCCACGCAAATATGGCGCCGCTAAGTCACAGCCGGTAATGACCATTTAGATTATCTTTAATTTTTGTTTATGAATGAGAAGTGAAGTTTATAGAATAAAGAATCACTGTAATTGGTATCATCACATTTAACAGATTGACTACTGAATTCTGTAATTCCCATCAATTTTGTGGAGGGGCTACCTGGTTCCTGTTGTAAATGGGTTCCAAAACCAGAAATGCATTTCTACAAAGCATTCATACAAATTCATATGAAGCAACAGAATAGTCACTTTATACCACAAATGTGACATTTACAGAAAAGAGATAACGACGAATGCGAGAAGACGAATCGGGCATTGTGGAAGTGATAAGATACTTCCCCCAGCATCCATCCGCATAAAGACACAGCGAGAACTTTTTATACCGTCTAGATTCGCATAAATTGCCCAAGAGTTTTGTTTATTCAATTTTCTGCCCCTAATTAAATTCGCGCCAAACCAAGCTGTATTCAGGTGTCCTAGAAATAAGCCCCCGATATCCCGAGCCTGGCTTGATGTGGGGGGGAGGCGCAGTGGATCACGTTACGATCTGAAATGATCAATACCAATTTGCTGTACTCTTAAGTTATTACCTCCGGGCAGTCACTTCCCATTTGCNACTTTCCTTCAGAATTAATGCAACATTGAAAGGGTTAAACAGGTGTATTCAATGTACACCCCTCTCCTCCACACCATCACCACCACCACCTCCTCCACAACCGAGGCATTTGTTGACAAACGTGACAGGGGGCAGTTCGGCGATGCTCGCCTCGAGCCTCGAGGTCATGGACCCGAGTCTTAATCGGTTTAACTTACCGGATGATCGAAGCGAATTTGTATCGACTGGATCAACACCAAAAAGTGGGCCATGAAATGATTCCAAATATCTTTGAGGTCCATTAAAAAGTTATCCGTGGGCATGCGGTGACGGTAATAGGTAGGGAAGATACGGGTATCATCACGCAACCCACAAAAAGGACGTCATTTAAATTAATGCGACGGACTGAACCATGCGAGATGTGTTCAAACAGAGACTTAAAGGTATAGATTAGTGATGGTCGGGATGCAGAGCTGATGTATTCACACATTGCTTTGCTTTACATGCATTCTATGAATAGGAGAAGATCTTCGTGCGTATTTTGGCTTGTTTTAGTTTGAAAATACCAATCAACCGTTATCCCTACGGGGCGCTAGATGAATAGAACGCCAGTCGACATGGCAAAAGTAAATCGAGTTTCCGGTGGTATTGTGTGTGGAGGGTGAATTCGTATTCATTTTGCATGTGAATCGATATGCTGTTGTAGAGAGCGACGTGTGTCGTCATTTCTGGGTTGATTTTGTTCAAGCAAACGATGAACATGTTCTATAATTTACAATTGAAAAACTGCATTATGGTAATATTTAACTGCGGCTCACAAAATAGTGAAATATCTGAAGCACTATCTCTCCCAAAGCTGATCTATACGTTCAAAGAGCTAGATATGACAAATTTAAACGGATTTTTGGAGAATCAACTGTGTCACCAAAGAATAGCCTCTACGCAGTGTAATACGAATTACGTAATTCAGTATCAGTATAAGAGAGCCTTGAAATGACATTCCAGTTGATATTTCCGATAGAGTACAAAGGTTGAAGTATCAATGAACAAACACAATCTACATATCAATGACGATTTTCCCAAAGCTATGCTATTCCGTTACATTTCGCCATGCCTTGATACAAATAGGGGCTAGAGAATTAGGATATTGGTATCTGTATCCGTAACGCTGATCACCGATGTCGATAAATGACCCCTTTGTGAGCAGGTGAACAGCGACATCGAACAAGTGCAACCCGAATCAGACGTTAATAAAGCTAAACATTGATCCAGACATGTATCTTATACATGCCAAGAAAGAACATTACTGTAAAAAAAAGAGAGAAAAAAAAGAGGCAAACAGTGATAAAACCTTAAGCCCCGGTCACATAAAACCCCGGAAGCAACACGATTCACCTCGACTCGTTGTTCTGAGGCATTTAACTGTGAATTAACAAAGAGTCGGGGTGAATCGTGTTGGTTCCGGGGTTCTATGTGACCGGGGCTTTACAATTTGATATCTCTTTGCATCATATTTGCTTTATTTTTTTATCATTCTTTGTTCCCACAGAATGAGAGATCTATGCCCAAACAGGTTCTTAGAGTGACAGGCTTCCTATAAAATAATTCTACCAATCCCGATGTTCCTGCTCGTCCCGTTCTATGGTATGTAATAATTGAAAATTAAAACTTATCCCAAATTTGGATTCTTTAAAGCCTTATTTGGTTCCTAGCGCTACTAAAACGTTCTAAATTACGATAACTAGCCGCTTTGGATCCATTTTAGGTTCTTCACATAAAGCCATTTCAAGATTTATCGACGGTGACTTGTGGATGGGAGAAAACGAGCATCTGCAAATGCGCTCATCAAATGTATAGCACTTGTTTTTTACCGTCCACTAATTTTGAACAATTTAGGTCTTTGAGCACGTTAAGACTAAGAACACTTTTTAGGAGGGGTCAAAATACCATGCTTCCAATGTAGTTTCGAATTTGAACCCTTTTGAGGCCTTTCTTTTCAAAGAGTGTATATCATTACAGTTATTGGCAATTGCAGCCTCCATGTTACCATGTGCTAGATCTAGATACCCGTGTAAAAATGAAATTTCGGAAGTGGGCAATCACCGTAGACTTTGCAAGAACTGGTTCTGAAATCAATATTCAGGTTTCGTTACAAACCTACTGTTTCGACTTAAAAAGGTAGAAAAAAGAGCAAAGGATTTTAACCACATGACAGTACTTAAAAGGGGTTTGCAGGTTTTTACAAAAAAAAAACGAGTCAAGTTTTTTTTTTACGTTTTGAGGTCTGTACCGAAAAACAAACAGAGAAATTCTTTTCATTTATCCTACAGAATAAATGATGCTTATCTTTGAATTAAGATCGATAGCTTGCCCCGCTGTAATGAGGTAGTTTGTGACAATACATTGAATACTTTGCCATACAAACGATTTTTAAAATGTTATTCAAATGAGTAAAATAAACAAAATCAATTTCGCTAATGCACGTGTAACTTTTTTATTACCCAATTCTGTGAGCAGAACGGACAAATTATTAGGTCCCATAAACAATTCCCATTCAGACAATCACAATAGCTAGAAGCACACAAAACAAACAAAATTTCCTTCCCTCTTAATTTGTGGAGAAATTTCCCAATGGTGTCGAACCTGTTCAGTGAATAAACATGCAGGAAAGCTATTTTTTATCATGAAGCAATTGCACCGCCTTGAATGAAGTTGTTTACTCCGTCAAAATCCTTTGAACCTTTTGCTCACAGACTGCAAGCATAACAATCATCTTTTCGTTCCTCCTCAAATTTCACACGAGGATATTTGAGCCTTTCT
>BQKZ01002937.1:66081-84416 GCA_036244855.1 Temnopleurus reevesii | reverse complement strand
TCCTCTTCACCAGAGGAGTACGAAGACAAGGACGCAGCAGCTGCCATTTGGTGCGCATAACATTAGAAATTAGTAAACCTCTTACCTGTTAAGTTGTAGTTATTTTCGTACGTGAAAATGGTGCAAAGGTGAAAATGAGTGTATATATCACCAGAACAAATAACGACTCTGGACTCCAAAATCAACCTCCGCTTCTGCTCACTCAGCAACGTGATGGTGCAAGTTTGAGATGATATATTCCAATATTATTCCAATAATCAGGTGTGATGTGAATTTCAATGTGAGAGAAGGGCGTGGTCGCGAAGCCGCTCCGCTGATTCGAAATTCCCGCCAATTTTCCTCGGGTAACTCCGGGCGCGGGGATCTTCAAGAACTCGCTGGGTCTATGGTTTCCGCATGAGGGATGAGCAGGTGCGCTCCCGTTGCGACACATCTGACGATCAATGTGTTAATGTAAAAGCTCCTGCCAACAGATGGCGCTATGCCTTTACACATAAAGCTCAATTTGTTCCCATAACTTTTATTTTGTGTTATTTGCTTGAAAAATGACATCAACTGAGGCAGCTGTTCGATATATGACACATATTTGAATGTAATTAATTATGTTATTTATTATCCATCCATTCTTCCTTCCATTGCTCTCTTTTCCTTTTGAATATTTTTATCTTTTAACTCTATCCATCTCTTTAAATTGATGATCTAAATTGAAGAAAATGTAATAAGGCAGGTTTTCAACCGCATTCCTATATTGATTGATATATTGATATCTCACTTGCATTTTCCCATTCTCTCGTGATTTTTGTTGTTTTACGATGTGTATAGTAGACGCAGAAGCCTCTCAACTTGACCCATTAGGGTCATCTGATTCAATTATGAATTTAAAAAAAATCAAATTAACATGGAAAAGGGACATGGAAATATTTTGTCTCAAATTCATGGGCAGATAGAATTAATAATTCTCTATGTACCTCATCTCATGTCTGTCTCCCAGCAATGTTTTGTCAAGCTAATATTGTTTACAATAGAAAGGGGTATGGTAACAGGTGTCCGCCTATCTCACAATACATATAGATTTTGCTGTTTGCCTGCCTCAAACATATTTTTTTGTAATTAAACCGTTTTCAGGCATGAACATCTTTGGCCAAAAGCTTCTTTTAATCAATATTTGCTGCTGTGAATTGTTGAATATAAGTTCATTTTTGGAATTTTTTCCATATGTGGCAGGATTTTATATCTTCTCATGAATCTGATGCCTTTGAGTGGCAGAGGGATAAACAGTCTATGGAAGAACAGCTTCACAATTTAAAAGCAAGAGTGAGTTGCCTGTATTTTTCATATCCTAGTTTGATTTCTACTTTCAGTATTCCTATTTAAAGAAACAAACATATTCTGATCTTGATTATAGGGTTACCAATTTCAGCAAGAAGGCTAAGGCACAGTGTTGGATGCTATTACAAAATGGTGATCAATATCAAGATACTTAGCCAAATTGATTCAATGTGGCTCGTGGGAAGGGCACTGCATTAGAATTTTCTAGAATTGATGTAGATAAGGCCTTCCCTAAAAAAATATTTGGATGACCGTCAACTGCCCGACCCTTGAAAATGGTCCGACCTGAACTTTTTGTCTTTCCTTTCACTTGAATTGAAAAATCACATAAAAACTGAATTGATAAACATGTGGAATATAACCTGCAAATTCATTTTCAGATGATCTTTGGTTTTTCACTCCATTCCAAATCTTATCTTCCTAATGAATTGTGTTAATATAGTGTTCAAAAATGAAAAGAAGATTGATAGAAAAGAAACTTTCTTGACCGACCGTTCGACCGATGCTATTTTTATGCCTCCGCCACCGTAAGGTGGTGGTGCCAGAGGCATTATTTAAAAATAGTATTAAAGGACATCCTAACAATGGTCCTTTTCAAGACATCTTTATATGCACTTTACATTATCAAATTTCTTCTATAGTTAGCTGAAGTTGAAGAAGCAAAGTCCAGGAAGGAAGGAATGAGATGAGATGCTTCAATAGAAATGCATGCAAATTTTCCACAAAAAAAATCACCTTTCCATAAGAAAATGCCAAAACTCTGAGTCTCATTCAGTCTCATGTGTAATGAATGAGACATACCAACTGTGGACCCTTTTTTGTACACCTTTTTTAATTTCAAATTTCTCAAACAGTTAGCTGAAGTTGAAGAAGCAAAGTCCAGGAAGGAAGGAATGAGATGAGATGCTTCAATAGAAATGCATGCAAATTTTCCACAAAAAAAATCACCTTTCCATAAGAAAATGCCAAAACTCTGAGTCTCATTCAGTCTCATGTGTAATGAATGAGACATACCAACTGTGGACCCTTTTTTGTACACCTTTTTTAATTTCAAATTTCTCAAACAGTTAGCTGAAGTTGAAGAAGCAAAGTCCAAGCTGAATTGGTCCTTGCGGAATTCACAGGACCAGAATGATCTACTTGAGTTTCGAGTTCTGGAACTAGAAGAATCAAAGAAGGAACAAGATGAGAAAGACCAAGCGAAGGATGTATCCACTCCTTCGGAACAACTCAATGCAATAGAACAGGTAGGGAATGTCATTTAAAGTATTCAGAAAAGAAAAAAATGTGAGATTTTGAGGTAGTCAAAACAAAGTGACGATAATTGTCCCCTGCATAATCCAATGCAATAGAACAGGTAGGAAACGTTGGTTTACAATTATTAAAAAAGGGAAAAATGTGAGATTTTGAGATTTTTAGATTTTTGAGAATTTCCCTCTACAAATGCACTCTCTCGTGAACCCAAACCCTTAGGATTCCTGGGGATGGGTATGACCAGGAATTTCATCAAACTTGTCTAGGCTTTGACTTTATTATGCCTCCGCCACCGTAAGGTGGTGCCGGAGGCATTATGTTTTCGGGTTGTCCGTCCGTCCGTCCGTCTGTGCGTCCATGCGTCCGTCCGTGCGTCCGTCCGTGTGTCCGTCCGTGTGTCCGTCCGGACCTTGTTACCGCGATAAGTTCAGAACCGCTGGACGGATTTTGACCAAACTTGGCTCAAGTATGTATANACTCTTGGAGGAGAAGATGTTAGAGGATGAAAACAAATCCCTTCACATTGTCAAGGAGATGGAGAAGACACTGGAAGAAAAAGAGAAAAGAATACAAGATTCTTTTGAGGATACCATTATAGAGAAAGACAACGTCATCAAGGACTTGCTCACCAAACTGGAAGATGCAGAGAAAAGTTTAAAAGCAGAATTAGAAGAGCACGCTAGTAAAGAGGACACAGTTGCCAAAGAGAAAGCAGATGAGAAGGACAGAGAAATCTATGAGCTCAGAACACAGCTCGAGCAAATAGAGGACAAGTTCAATGCAACAACATTAGAACTAGATAGCCAATCAGAAAAGTTCAAAGAACAAGAAGAAGAAATAGAGCATGCTTTAAGCGAAGTTGTTGCAGAGAAAGAGAATGAAATAAAAAAGCTCCAGTCACAGTTAAAGGAAGTTTTACAGGAAAGTGAAAAACAGATCCTTGATGCTGTACAGGGCAAGATGGAAAGTGATGAGGAACTTTCTAAATTGCAAAAGCAGCTTTCGGAAAATCAGAAAGATGTGTCAAGAGTGGAGGAAAAGGCAGATGAGGAGATTTCCACAAAGGTAGCGGAAGTTGCACAAGCCAAGGCCTCATATCATTTGTTACAAGAGAAGTATGAAGCAGAACATATGGAAAAGGAGAAAATTATGAGAGCTCATACTCAGATACAGGAAGATTTGATGACTACAAAGGAAAATTTTACAAAGTCGGAACAACAGCGATCACATTTGAAGAAGTTACTATCGGACATGAAATCCGAAGTTGAGTTTTTAAATGCTGAAAATATGGTTCTGGATGAGAAATTGAGTGAATATGATGAAAGATCTGCTGAAAGTGAAAGCAAAAGTGATCCAGCTGTTTGTGAAGAAATAATTGTTGCACAGGAGGAGCGTGCCACTGAAGCTGTACCTGTTCAAAATCCCAGTGATGACCAACAGGATGAGAAATTACTTAGCCAAATAAAAGAAAAAGAAGAGGAAATCTTGAGATTGGAGGCTGTTGTGCGAGATCTTCAAGGTGAAAAAGTAACAATGGAGGAAAGGATGAAGGGGATTGAGGAGCTTTTGAAAGATAGTGTGATAGATAATGAAGACACACTGAGAGAACGAATAACAGAACTGGAGATGGCGGAGAAGACCTTGAAACGTAGAGCACAGGAAATGGAGATGGCTCAGAAGGATGCAGAAGAGAAATTGGATGACGCTTTAGAAGAAATGAAACACATGGAAGAAAGTTATGAGGAGAGATTCAAAGAGCTGAGAGCTTCGGAACAGGTGCAGCTTGAAAAAGCAGCTGAGCTGGAGGAAATTGGGAACCACTGGAAGAGTGAGACGGAGCTGCTTAAGGAGCAAATAGAGAATAGGGAATCTGTCAATCAGAGTCTGAAAGCAAAGCTCCAGGAGATGGAGACAGAGTTGGAGGAGATGCAGGTCTCCAGCAAGCTTGCAGGAGATGATCTTGGAGGCACTCAGAAGAGTCTTCCCTCTTTAATGGATGAAGGTCTGGGTGCTCTAGATACAGGAAGAACCATGGCCTCTCATTTCGTGGATGAGTATGAGGATGATGAAGATGATGTTGAAGAAGATTTTGTTCTCAGTGATGACTTGCCACAGGAATCTGTTTCAGAATCACAGAAAATGAATGTCGATGACAAAGTTGAGCTGCAGAAGCGAATTGAAGAGCTGGAAAAATCTGAAGCTGAGCTTATGGAGAAGGTTGAAATCCTCGAGCAGTCTGAGAGTGAGCTTGCAGAGTTGCTGGATTCCCTACAACAGAACGATGCTGTTGTACGTGAAGCATCAGAACAGCTGGAGGATATGAGAGCACACAACCTTGAGGTAGAAGAGAGTCTGGAAAAGGCATTGAAAGCCAACCAAGATCTCCAAGAGCAAATAGCAGAGCTTGAAATTGAGAAAGATGAAGTCACGCTGAAACTTGACGAGGAGATTGAGAAAGATGAACAACTGCAGCAACTACAAAAGGATCTTGAGAAGGCAGCTCAAACAAACTTGGACTTGGAATTTAAGATTGAAGAGCTTGAAGCTGCAAAAGGCAGCTCGTTAGCAAGCTACAAAGAACTTGAAGATGCACATAACCAAACCATTAAGCTCAAAGATGATATTGAGAAGCAGCTTCAGGAATCTCGGGCTGCTCATAGGGAAATTGCTCAAAAACTAGCTGTGATTGAAACACCAAATTCCAGTTTCCTCTCCCCAGACGGTATAGTAAAACTAGAGGAAGAGAATCAAGAAATGTCCAGACAGCTGAAAGAGACAGAGGAAGAGAAAGAAGACTTTATCAAAAAGATGAAGGCTTTGGAAGCAGACATTGAGTTTTTGGAAGAGCTGAAGGCTGGTGGAGAGCAGTCCATTGCTGAACTAAGCTTCCAGGTTGAGACACTTGAAGGGGAGGTCGCGTCGAAGTCAAGGATGCTGGAGGAAAATGAAAGCATTCTTGAGGACAGACAGAGTGAAGCAAAGGAACTAAGGAGAGAACTTGAAGAGATGGTGGAGATGTATGCTGAACTTGAAGCTATGAATGATCAGCTCAAGGCGGATTATATTGTGAAAAATAAAATGATTGAAGATAATGCAAATATCATGGAGAAGAAACTTGCTGAACTGGATGCAACAAAGAAAGAATTAGCATCTGTGATTGCCATTTGTGATGACCTTCGAGCCACAATTTCAGAATTAGAAAATACAGTGGAGGTACTACGAAAGCAAAAAGGTGCTTTGGAGACAGAAGAGAATGTGAAGCCAAATGTTGTTGAAGAAGAAATGATCGTAAATGAAGTACAGCAAATGGATATGATGGCTCCACCCCTTCCATCCTCTCTTCCTCCAACACAACACAGTCACACTGATCAAGAGGATGATGATAGTGATAGTCCTGACATGTCAGAGAGAATCGAAACTGCGCCAACCATTGAGGCCCTGCAGCTCCGCATTGAGCATCTTGTTGACAATGAGGAAAAGCTTCAAGAAAAGATTAATGAATTGGAACAGCGACAAACTGCTTTCCAGGAGACGCTAGCAGCTGCGGACAACATCATGACGGAGAGGGAGAATGATTTCAAGGAAGAGATAAGCGAACTTGAGAGCTCCAATAAGGACCTGAAGCAGATGCTTGAGGAAGCTAAACTTCAAGGTCAGGCAAGCAGAAGATCAAGTGAAGTTCCAAGTCTGACAAAAAGTGAAGAGGATTATAGTATATTTGACTGCATTGATGAAGATAATGAGGATGACTCTGATTTTGATGATGAGGATGGGTTAGATGAGGAAAGTGAAAAACCCAAAGATGAAGCTAAAAATATTAGAAGAAGCTCTACTCCTGTTCGTAAGCTCCAGCGAAAGCTGAAAAGAGTTGCCAGTGATGACACCCTGACTCTGAGTCAAGAGAAAATAGCAGATCTGATTCTTAAAGTTGATGAGCTTGAAAAACAAAATTCAGAACTTCAATCAGCTCTGCTAGAAGTGGATAAACGTTCTGAATCAATTGTACCCCAGCCGACAAACCCACTTCATCAAGACTTCCAATCAGAACTAAGTATTCTACAGCAAGAGAAAGGTGAAATGGAACGCGAACTGCAATCCCTGAAGGAAAAGATGGATGCATTCAAACCATTTGAAGATCAGTTTAAACAGTTCTTGGAGGAAAAGGATCTCAGTGAAGCTGACCGACATGCTTCTCAGTCACCTAGTGATGAGGTTGAAACTCTTAGAGAAGAGATTCTTAAACTGGAGTCTCTGCAGGAGGAGCTGAAAGAGGAATTAAGAGACACAAAACTTAGTGAGGAGACATTGACAGAAATCAGCGAGGAACAAGTCAAGGAGATTCAAAGGCTGAAGGATGATGTTGCAGATGCAAGGTCAAACCAATCAAAAGAAAAGCAAAGAAGCTTGGAACCATCTGATGTCTCCAAGGTTGAGTTTGATGATATGAAGAATAAACTCTCTTCTGTTGTCATTGACAACCAAGAATATGAAAACAAACTGTCACTCCTGAATGATGAATTAAATGAGATGAAGAAAACCAGAGACAAGCTGGAAGATGAAGTTGATATACTCAATGCCCATGTGGAAGAACTAGGGAATTCGGAAAGCAAACTCAAGGAAGATCTTCAGGCTAATGAGAAGTCTCAGGACAACCTGAAGCAGTCAAATGAACAGCTTGGAAGAACAGTGAAAGCTCTGGAGGAGAGTATCGAGATGCTGACGTCCAGAGTCCAGGACAGCGACCAGGGCCAGGAGAGAGCAAAGGCATCAAATAAAGTCCTTGAGAGCAAGTTCAAGGACATGCTGATGAATGAAGCAACCTTGAAGAAGAACTTGAAGCAACTGGAGACCGCGAAGAAGGACCTAGAGCAGAAGGTTAGCCACTTGGAGAGATCGGATGAGAAGTGGAAGCGGGAGATGCAGGAGATGGAAGAAGCCATCCTGGACACCAAGAGGCACAGCCGCAAGCTGGAGGAGGAGGTCAAGATCTTGAAACTGGACAATGGTCAGCTGGAGCATGAGAAGGAGATATTGACAGAGAAGGTTGAGGAGAGGAAGAGCCAGGATGCACAGACACAGAACAGGTTGTCTGAGATGGAGATTGAGGATAGCAACCTGAGACTGCAGCTGAAGAACTCTGAGATGAGAGAAGGAAAGCTCAAGGAACAGCTCAATGACTTGGAGAATGATATGGATGATCTCAAACAGAAGGTGGGAATCATTTTGATTTACATTTTATTAAATTTGAATTCATTTTCATTTTTCTTTGAGCAAAGGCCAATTTGTTTTATAAATTGAAATGCACAATTCTGAGGTTCACATAGAAATACACCAACATTTATGTTTTCAACCTTTAAATCATTAATGCCGTTTGTTTGAAATAATTTTGTAAACTTAAAAGTTATGTGATTCTCGCAAAAATATGGCAACATTATAGAAAAGTATCATGACTTCCAATACTCCAAAGAAACTTCAAAGTTCATTCATTTTTTCTGAAAAGAAAACAAAGCAAAACAAAAAAATGTTTTTTTTTAAAGTAGTAGATCATTCTTTTGTAACTGTGCGTATACACGAATGACATTTGTTTTCAAGGGAATGAAACATGATTGATTTACATCATAGGCATCTTGCTGTGTGGATATTCCTATCGAAATATCATCCGTATGAATCTGAACCTTGTCTATGAAGGCAGGTGTTTTTGTCCTTTGTTCAACTGGTAATCAAAAGAACAGCATCATGCTATGAATAATACTCAGAAGCAGAAAGATATAGAGTGCATGGGTTTTGCACATCATTAGGTCCTTCTTCCTCTAATAGATGGATAATAAATCCCCTACCACACACCTGCCAGCAGGAAAATTTGTATGCTGCCCTTATACCCCAGTTACACTGATGAATTCTTAACAAATGACCGGAGCAAAATTACATTGATTTCAATGGTCAATATGTATCATACTTTGGATTCTCTTTATTGGTGTAAATGGCATGACATGCAAATCCATATTGTATGGTTTCTGAATCCTCCTTGAAAATAAAATGCAGATATTATTTTGATGTAACATTCACAATGCTTGATCATCACTCATGATTGGAATTTGCCTTCATTTTGGTTTTCCAGAATTATACTTTGTTACGATATGGACATTCTTATGATTCGGAAATGGGTTTAAGACGACTGTAGAATGTGTTGCAAGTCAAAAGGGCATTTTCTTTCAATGACAGCTGATATTTGAGCAAAAGTGTTGCTTTTGCTTTGTATGGATAATTTTCTTCCAAATCGAGCTGGTGTTGAAGAATTTGAACGTTTTGAACTAGGAATTTCTGCTATTTGAACTGCATGAACATGTTCCAGGGAGACAAGGAATTGATGGCCATTTTGAATCGTCGTCGTTTACAGGTTTCCAAGACAAGCCAGCTTGAAGGAGACTATGATGCTCTACAGAGGGAGCTACAGGCAGCCGTCCAGAGGGCTGATGATTATGAGAGGTCAAATGTCAAGTTACAGGAGAAGCTCACACAATTGGAACAGAATTTAAGAAGCCATGGCATGGTAAGCAGTTATCATTCATCCTTTTTCCTCTAATATTATACTTATTTTCATTTTGACAATTTCATTATAAAAAGTGGAAGGGTTGTGCAAAATTTGTAAAAGAGAGAATTTGAATGGCTGACACCGTCTACTACAAATCGCAGTTGATATGTACGCCAAACAGGTTATGAAAATAAATTTTGCAACAGCCATCACATTGACCAAGTCTCCTTATCTTCATTTTTTTTTTTAATTCATCCCAGAAATAAATGTTTGTTTTGCTAGATTTACCTGTTTCAAATCGAAATGGATTTTTAAAAATATAATTGTGGTGTAGATTTGTCATCAATACATGAAGGTATAATGGATGAGTATGGCAATGTAGATGCTGAGTCCATATTAGCCTTTCTGACCAGGCTCCTGGATTCAATGTTCATTACTGTATTCATGAATATATCTGTTTAAGATGATCCCTGGCGGATAAGGAGCCAAATGAAGCTAAAGAACTATTCAATATCAAAACGATTACTATTATTTGTTTCAGGTGAGCTTGTCAGTGAGTGAGTACCAGGAGCTGAAAGCCCAGGCCACATTGGCCTCCCTGGCTGATGGGGAGCCACGTGGAGCCAAGGAGAGTGGTGGAGTCGGAGCTGCGGGAGAAGTCTGGATGAGACTAGACCAAAAGAATAAGGTAAGGACAATGTTATGTCATGACAGATGTTTCAATTCTTGGTGCTGTCAGGTGCGAATACAGTCAAACCTGTTGATACTTACCCAAGTGAAACCGAAAAAGTGGTCACTGCATACCGATGACCTCTATATAGACAGGTTCTATATAACACACATTTTCATCTGGAGGGAACAAATTAAAGTGGTCACTATAGTCAGGTGGCTACTATAGACAGCTGACAGGTGGCCTCTGAGACATGTTTGACTGTAGTGTACATTTTAATTTGGTTTTCAGTTTCAGTTTATTGATCATTGCATGTTTCATTTTGGTGTAGGTATTCAACAATGAATTATTTAAATCTTGAAACCCAGTTTTATCATTCTTTATTGCTGTCATTTTCTATAAAGTAATTTCATTTACTGTAGTGGGCTGAATTACATATAGCACATGGCATTTTAATTCTTGATTCTTTCATATTTCATGGGTGAAGTTGTTATTATAGTTATCATCATATTTATGTTTTTTCAAACACTTTTGCTTAATCTCATGATGCATAACTCGTATTGATTCTTTTGATCCATCATCATTTTAGTTTGATCAACATTTGGGAGCATTGGTGCATCAAAATTCCCTCTAAAACCTTCTCTTTTTTAAATTCCAATTTGTCAATTTTGTGTGTGTTCAAAGTGACTGAAAGCTCTAGATCACAATTGAATTATTTTTGTGTCGGGTAGATTATAATTGAAATAATTCTTGCCTTATCCCAACATGTTAAGCTAATGCAAGACTAATTTCAAAGTACTTCATTAGATCTCTACTGGAAATCATTATCTGTAGTCAGCATAAATTTTGTGAAAATTCTAGGAAAAGATTAGCATCATGCACTGCAATTCACAGAAGTTTTGTTCATGCAAAGTGACCATTAGTCCAATTTCCAACAAAATTTCATGTCATTCAAGTTTTATAGATGTCTTTGATAGAAATTATTATCAAAATTGGAACACACAATTTCCACTTTATCATATAGCTCTATCTGAATGCATGCAGTGCTCTAAATTGTTGCCATATTTTCTTGGAGCATTGGTTTCCGGCACATGCAATATAGCCGCTTTCCTGGAGAGTTTTAAAATCATTCCCTCATTTTCCAATAGTAGGGACATTCATTTTAACGCGAAGCCCTTTCTCGTGTGCAGAGAAATTTGATGAATTTATAGGTCATACTGTTGAATAAAGTAATAACATTTCACAAGTGAAGATAAAGATTATGTGTAGTCAACATTATACACCGGAAGTTCACATTCCAAATATGAAGTGCAAGCTGATTCTATCAATATCATCAATTCAATTCAATTCACATTTATTCCATATTCCATCATTCATCATCTAATGATATAGTTCGATATTGGCTCTATGCAACATGAAGAATTTAGAGAAAAATTAGACCTTCTCTTCCATCATTCACCCATTCATTCACCTTCCATTCCACCCATGTCATCCATTGGTAGGAACTGAGAGAGGTTCAGGAATTATATAACCAGTCTGTGAAAGAGAGTGTAAAATTGAAGCAGAGCCTCCGAGACCTTCAGGGGAAAGGTGGTCAAAGCATTCACATACAGACAAAGGTATTGTTATGGCTTCATGTTTTGAGTGATCATTTGCATTTAGTGTTTTGTGTGGTGTTTATTTAATTTGTGTACATATTGATGCATGTCTAATCCAAAGTGTACCCGTTTGTGCCTAATCATTTCATTTAGTATGAATAAAAATTGCCTGAAAGTTATACATTTAATAATAAAAAATGATAACATATGCTTGATATAACGCTTAATATTATAATAAATCTCTAATTAAGTATTGTCGCTGAGGCTGTACTGTGCTAGGAAGCTGTTCTTAGGAAAATCATATATCCTTTTTATTTGACTATATGGCGTTCTCAGGCAATGTTACTTTGGCATTTCATAATTTGTTCACTGGCAAGAAAGGAGAATAACTGGAATGATAAATAATAATAGTTGATAGTCAGCCAATTCTTTTAACAATTAACGCTCTAGTTTTTCTTAACTTGAACAAAAAGTTGCTGAACTTGTAGATTGGGTCAACATTTCGTCTTGAAAAAAATATGTAAATATGTTTTAGAAAAAATAAAGATTCAACATTTCACTCCACTTGTGACTTGTCATGTCAAGTGTTGTATCTAAACAAATATAATCTGGGTCAATATTGGACATACATGTACTTGACCGCATAATTGTAAAAACTCAACAAAATCATAAATCAACATGAAGATACTATCTCTCCATGTCATCCTCCCTTCATAAGCTCAATTTTGCTATTTGCTTGAAAAATCAATAAAAATAGGGATGGACATCTAACGCTCCCATGCATATTTGCTTGTCCTTCAGCATCTAGTGATTGATCTAATGACTCATCTCTTATTCATAATTGACTTGTACTTCATGCATGAGAGGCAGCATTGCAGTGGGACTTTAATTGTCCATTTGTTGCATTTTATACTGCACTGTATATCTCGTTTGTGTTCTTATCTGTACACTGTAGTATAAGGAAATGTATGCGTTTAAGCTATTTATACCTGATATTCTTATGTACTTTATATTCAGGACTGGAGGTAAGTTTTGTAATTTATGAAAACATATCATTTAGTCATTGACATGCACAAACTGATGTAGCATCTTGATCAGATGCATCTTATACTATGTGGATGCATATATCATCTGTTAAGCATGTTGTGCATGTACATTTTTCAATGTAATAGACCTCTGTTATGTCAATTCACATATACATGTAGTTATTAGCCAGTTTAGAGAAACGTATTCAGATTTTTGACCCATTATGCCAACTATAACTCTTTGTGAATTTTTTATGTGTACATAAAAGATTAAAATGGAAATGCTTATAAAACAACACAAATTGTTCCTGTCAATCTGATTTGAAATTTAGATTATGATTATAATTTTGACTACAGAACGTATCTGATGATGTTGGTGAACTAAAGTCAACACAAACGACCCCTCTCAAGCTGCTAACCAGAGGAGCTCTGCAAACAAGAATCATAGCAGGTAAGAAGACTTAAGATATATCTTGCCTCATATCACAGTATATGTAGGCAAATCTATTTTTTCTCTAGGATCGATATCACTACCATTTTGCTATGTGATTTAGGGGGTGTTGCTCAAAAGTTGCAATTGATCGCAAATTGCAGTTGATCGGAACGAGCCAATCAAAATTATTGTTTCATGTGCGTCTTGTTAAATGCGCATACTGTGTGTGAATGAAAATGCGCGTTACAATTTTCAAAGTTGCAGTTGATTTGCAGTTGATTTTGAACAACACCCCATTCCTCTTTTGAACCTTTGATAACCATTTACCAATTTTCCAGTCAGTACTGAAAACGGGTTCTATGAAAAATATTGCACCCTTTGGGATGATGTTAACTGGATTTGAGGTCAGTCATCGGGGCATCGATTGCCTTAGACATTCATTTATTCTTATTCAATATCCTGTAATGGATTTGATTGAATTTATTCCGTTTCATTGAAGTTTATATATGTATGTTCATGTATATTCACTGATCATTAGATTTTATCTCCTCAGAAATAATGCTAAAATTTAAGGAAGGGGAGGAGACAATTGAAAAAGTACATGAATAGCAATGTACATTTTTATATTTTCTTTTGTGTATACACCACAAGAGGAAACTGAGTGATATTAGTATTACATGCAAACAACAGACGCTAGTTACTCATGCAATATGAAAACCAGACTCTCTATTTGGTTGAATTTTTATAATGCTTCAAATTTGCACTTCCACAGATGATGGAGATGTAACTTTAGAAGACTTCTTGAACGCTCTGCCTCCGCTGGGCTCTGCATCGACCTCCACCATCCCCATCAAAGTCTATGGACCTCTGATTCAAACAGACAAGGATCTCATACAGATTGACCAATCAGCACCCACCTACATGCACCGGCAGCCAATCAGAGAGCAGCCTATTGGAGAGGAGATGGAGACAGTCACCATGGCAACAAGATCTGTGGTGGATGATGATGAGGATGAGTTTGATGGGTTAGGGTTAGAAGGTGAGCAGAAGGGCAGGATTGAATGAATCCTTGCTTTAAAGCTAATATCGAGTACTTGCAAAGAACTTCAATTTGGAAAAATGAATGATTAAAATAATCTTATGTTACAAACAAAGCACAACGTGACTTGTGTAGACAAGGGNCAAGTTATTGTCCAAATGGTTCCACATCAATGGCAGGCACTGAAATTATTGGAACTTTGAAAAGTCATATAACTTTTCAACACTGATCATCTGATTTTGTTTTTTACAATCTGTTCATCTCATCTTTCTTCATCAGCTGACATCCAAATAATTACATGGCTGCATGGTTTCCTCTACAGGTTTTCTTCAGTTTATGGCAAACATAAACTTTAATTTAGATTATTTATTACGCCAAACAATGTAATAATGGGTATTAAATCTGACAGAAACTCTTTTCATGCAATCCAGTAATCATAATACATGGAAACCAGCCAATTTACTTTTGATATTAGTTGTATATTTACAATTCAGTCATCCAAAGATAACAAGATCGTAACACAAAACAATATGATGAATGAGTAGGATCACACCCAAACACACAATGAGGAATAGGTGATAACTGTGACATATAATGCTATTAAGTTCACTCATAAAGGCAGACACTAACACCAATCAATAGTTACCCCTTCTATAAAAGCTCCCTAAGGGTAGGGGGTTCTATTGTTCGAGCTCCCCGCACTAGGGCTGCAATGAATAGCTCCTTACTGCATGCCTGACTGCCCCCTTTTTAACGAGATATTTAGAGGGTTGAGTCAACGAAGGTTGTTTGCAGAGTACAGTTGGAAGCAAATTTGAAATGTGCGTTAAGGCTTTCTTCATTAAGTGTTAGCTTTCTTGCGTAAATTCTTAGTGAGTCTTGTTTTGAGAAGGGGATCTGTGACCTTGTGATTATTATGTGGAATATCATTGGTTTGAATTCATAAAGTAAGTACAAGATTATTCTATTATATATTTTACTCCATACATTCCAGGTACATTGGAAACTATAATACTTTCATACATGTACTGATAGTTGCTTGGATGAGAAGCCTCAAAAGTTTATTTTGATCTGGCTTTAATACTAAGTCATGAAAATTCCTCAGTGGATATTGTACAGAAATAGCACTTGTGGCTGTAAACTTGTGCTCTTATTCAATCTTCAATAAAATATGCATTTATTAAACTTGTTTTGACATGTATTACAAAATGTAAGTTCCCATTTTGAACTTACATTGCTACCTTCATTGCCTATTAGGAAAAGTATATAATAGGAAAATTATATGAAATTGTAAGAGAATATACATGAGAATGCAAAATTTAGGAGACATTAAACTGCTCAATATTATGTAGTATTTTTTCTGAGCGATTCTGAAAACATCCTTGAAAACAAATGAGTATTACAGAAGCAACACTTTATAAATAGATGATTCACATACTCTTGTAAGTGAAGTATTTTGACACTACACAATTGTTGCATGTACGTGTGACAGTCACGTTTCATTTTTAATTCATTCAAGCAATTCATATCATTCTTCAGACAACGTCTGTGGCATACATTCCTGTAATGTATTCCTAGCACTTTTCATGTAGCCATTGCCATGCTCAAGATTATTCATACATGAGCCCCTTTAACCCTTTGTGGAGTGAGCAAATTCTCAGAAAATAATGATGAAAAATTGATTTCTTGACGTTAACTTACAGTTCTTTCTTGCTTAGTCTGAAGTTGACATTTTGCTGTAGATGTTCCTTAAACTTCATATGTACAGTGTATATAAATTAATTTTTAGCTCCCATAGAATTTATATTGCCGGTTAAACTAATTTGTACCAAAATTGTACAAAAGTGCAAAAATTGACTCATCAGTGGTCAAAGGGTTAATCTTGAGATATGGGAATGCTGGTTCTTGTGTAAAATGTATGCACAAATATCACAAGAAGAATGTTTTGGGTTCATGTGATCAACAAAGACTGTACATGCCAGAGTACTTTGAAAAAAAAGAAGAGAAAAAAAAGGCGATGACGATAATTATAGCCACACAAATTCAGAGTAAATTTTACACTATACACGTACATGAGTACTGGAAATTTAAGCCTAGAAAAAAACGGTTTACTACTTTTAATCCATCACAATTCTAATAATAACTGAAGGATACATGTAGATTACCTATTTATTCCATATAGAATCTCATTTTGTATGCACTTGTTTCTATGGTAACAAAGTTGTTGAAATACAATTCAATACATGCATATTTTGGGTGATGTGGATGCACCTGCTTACGGATGTACACAAGCAAGATCAATTCAATTCAATTCAATTCAATTCAATTCAATATTTATTTCACTCATAAAATGCATAAAAAAAATACAAACATGTACAAGATAGAAAATACATGTACATACATATAAAATTATATGTAATGAAAAAAAAATTTAGGTGGTAAAGGTACTAGTATGTACATGTATACATGACAAATTGGGACATATATTCCAAAGACGTTTCCAATTTTCAGAACTATATAATTCAATTTTGGATTTTACTCCTCAAACCATTTTCCCATTAATTATCTGTTTTTTTCTAATGCAAGGTTATTAGTAGAAAGAATCCTTCTCTTCTAGATGAATAATTGGTAATATTTTGCTCCAGCAAAATAATATGATTTTTATTAGAATATAGACCACTACATACACAAAATAATCATATGTCATGACTTTTCTTTCTTTATGTCTACTTTGCAGAGAGAAAGTGAACTTGACCAAGTTGAAGGGCTTCATCCTCACTCATACCAGTATGATCGTAGGCGTTCCAGCGCCATGGAAACGGAGACAGAGAAAACCGACTCTGAACTGCAGAGGGCATCCCTCTGGGAAGCCATAGAAACCGCAAAGAGCTCCGAGACCGACTCCCAACTCAACTTCCTCCAGGACCAGTCCGATCACGAGAACTCTGCTGTCGAGGAACTATTCCAGGTCCTTGAGAAGGGTGCAGAGAAGGCCACGCCTAACAGCAGCGTGGCAATGGATGACGTACCAAAGAAAGAAGAAGAAGATGGAGATACAGTCGCAGATGATGTTGATACAGACAGCTCATTCAGTCTTCCACTTCCAGATGATGAGGTCGATGATGATGACGATGATGGCTCTGATGACGAGCCACCCAGGAGGAAGCTTCCAGTTCCAGAACTGTTCCGAGATGGTAGTTCCGTCTTTGGTTGGGACTCAAAACTAGAACCCAAGGACGATGATGTGCCAATTGAAGATCTTACAGAAGCAGATGCTGCAGCAAGAACTTTGAGTATTCCAGAGTTTCAAGGAAAACCAGTGTTACAGGGTGCAGGAGAACTTCGAAGGGACACAGGTGCATCAAGTCCTGGAGGTGATGGTGCTACGGATTTTGGTTCTGATGATGAGGAGAATGACAAGGAATGGAATGAAAGTGAAATCCTTCGAAAGTTGGGTGGCGAAGATCAGACAGCATCTACTAAATTGGCAAGTGATGGTACAGATTTTGCTGAATATGGCAAACTTGATGACGATCGAGATGAAGATACACAAACTGACTTTTCCGATCTTGTTTCGCAAAATGAAGACCTCAAGTCTCAGGTGCAGGAGAAGGATATGAAGATCCAGGAGATGAAGGATACGGCCCGAACCTTGAAACAGGTGATCAGAGACCAGATGGCCGAGAGTGAGAAGCTGAGAGGAGCTGATGAAAGCCCAAGATTAGAGAGAAAACTAGGAGAATCTAAGATGAAAGAAGACACACTGAAAAGAGTTGTTAAAGACCTTCAAATATCAGAGCAATCTCTCAAAGAACAGTTGAATAAGGTGATTGAAGAAAGAGATGACTTGAATAATCAGCTGAAGATATTTGAAGACAAGTGTAATCAACAAAATCATGGTGAAGTTAGTCAAGACAATCTCAGTCAAAGATGTAAGGAAGCCGAGGAGCGGGTCATGGAGATTGAGAAACTCAATGTCAACATGATGGAAAAATNTCATTAGGCTGTGTATGGTGGAATAAAGTCCCCCTCCCCTTGTGCAAATGCATCAGAATACACATCTAGTACTGTAGCATTGATCCACAATGATCTAATTTTAACTGTGGAACATTATTTGGGAATCAAGACATCACTCTTATAATCAAAGCATTTTGCCGGATTTGACAATCATTTGGAATAGAGGCTGCCTGATAAATTATAATAGTGCTTTAGCTTGGTGACAACAAGCTGAAACCAGGGTAATGATGGAGCAAAGCACCTTCAGCTCTCCGCAGTTGAGTGGATATATGTGCTACATAAATTGTATGTATTATTGATATTATTATAACATCAAAGAGTTTTAGAATAAGACCATACTCAATTTATGGATGACACATTTGCATGTATTTTGTAACAAATAATTTCTCTCTCCATGAATAATTTTGAGATCTTACCAATTTATTATTTGCTTTCAGT
>BQKZ01002937.1:41081-63581 GCA_036244855.1 Temnopleurus reevesii | reverse complement strand
ACGGAAATCAAAGAACGCGAGATGGAAGTCGTGCGACTGAAATCACAGGTAATTATCAAATTATTTAGCTTTCTGGAGTTTTATATGGGAGAATGTATGGGTGAAAATCTAACACACTCAATATCATGTATCATGTCTAGTATTTCATATATCTTAAAGATCACAAGTTTATTGATTGATGTATTAAACACTTGCTAATCAAAAGAATGTATTCTAGGATCGAACTAATACATGTACCCTCAGCTAGGAGGAAGAGAAACTCGCTGGTATTCAATGTAGCGCTATATCTGTCTCAAATTAATCAGCAATCCTATTACAAAGTTATGTACATTGTATGAATTGTTTTGGATATGCAAAAATTATATGTTTTCTTCAGGGATTTTCAATTAACCAAGCAATCAATGTTTGTACAAAAATTATGGAGTAAATTATTGGTTTTAAAAAAAACCAGCACAGAATCTTCTCGAATTGGTAATCGTTCATTAAACTCGAGAACATTGTCTGAGCTTGATCATTTTATTTGAGTTGGATTAATTTATATTAATTTGTCTTCACTTTTCATACATGTAGATCTGTTACTTTCTTTCTATTATTACCCATGATTTTCATTATAGTATACATTTCATACCCATATATATATTTATTTTATATCCATGTGATTTTATGTATCAAAATTGTAACCATACATGTAACTGTCTGTTCTCTCTTAATAGAAAATACACCTTCAGGTAATCTATGGAAAATAATTTTAAAATCTGCATTGCCATTTTTTCAGAATTTTAAACAATATTGAAAGTGCATTGCTATAAAACATAATGGTGCAACTTGCAAAAACAATATTTGAGAATATCGCTACTAAATGTCAAAAATTGGATCACATGTAAACGACTAGACCAACACGTTCAGCTACATATTATTCTGGGTACTTTGAGCTGGAGCGCAAATTAGTGAAAGCCAGTTGCTCATGTACCTTCCAAAGTTCAATTTTTCTTGAAGTTAATTGGTGCTAAAATGTTGACTCACTAATTCTTTGATAATCCAAGCATATAAACGTCATCCATTTTACATTGTAAATGCAGTAAATTATTGTTATGGTAATGTAGGAAACATTTGGTGAAAACTCGCAACAAGCATCACTTTTGCAAAATAATATTCATGTTACATGTATTTTTGCTAATGGTGATGGTAAGTTGTTAACAGTAATGGTAATTTGCTAAAATATCATATGGGTTGTGTTGATCACTTACATGATACAATGTATATCAATAGCCATCATTGTCTTCAGTAATTGTTGTAAACTCCATTTCCCCTCCCTCCTCAAACCACCAAGTTGGAAGCCCTTTCTGAGGCTGGAAAGACCAGTCATTCAGATGAGATGACTATGTGGCGATTGAAGGATAAGGTAAAATTAAAACATTGATGGTCCCTAGAACCCTCCTTGCTCGAGTGTTTCAACTACCATGTCCTTATCCCTCAGCACTCATAAGCACTAATATTAACAATCCAATTTTCTCACCAATATCTTGTGTGTCTGTTGATGAATATGTGACGATTGACGACTGAAGAATCAGGTCAAGTCAAGCCCAAGATCGATGGACCCCATCCCCCTCCCTGCATGTTTGTTTTAACTACCAGTGTCCTTTTATTCACCCACTTCACACATAAGCACTAACATTAACCATCAAGTTTTCACCCATATCATGTATGTCTGTTGATGATAATTTAATGATTGAAGAATCAGGTGAAATCAAATCAAAGATTGATGGTTCACACTACCCTCCTTGCTTGAGTGTTCAACTGCCGGATTGTCCTTTTGTGTCTCCAAACTGCACCTATAAGCATTGATAAGTTTGTCACCAATCAATGTGACATGTTGCAAAGAAGATGTATTCTCGAGCTGTGTACTGATTGAGAAGTGCATAATGTCAGGCTAAGACAACAAATCCGGCTACGTACAGTATGACATGTTCCATTATTTCTATTTGTACAGTGATCTGGTAATTGTACTAGATGATAATTGTCTTGAAGTTGATTATTTGAGCGTGACCTAAAATGCTTCATTAACAAGCATAACCTGACTTGTGCTAAGTATCCACACTTTGAATTTGCCCTTGATAAATCCAATTATTTTATAGCATATTAAAACAGCATAATGCAATTATCCTTGATTGAATGGGTTAAATGCTCTATAAAATGCATTTCAGTGGCTTGCTGGGAGCATATTAAAAATAAAGAAATACACATGCAAGCAGTCACATATGATAACATTGCTTTATCGGGTGTTGCAAACACAACTATTCTTGTGATATTGAATTTTGTCATCATATATTTCACCACCATGCAGAAAGACTTAGCACAACTAAGAAAATAATGTCAGTATCGATGCAGTCATGCATTTTGGCAAATCATCAAGATATGACCACAATTTATTTATTTTTTTTTACATCTTTTGATTGTTCATGAAGAATGTTTATTCATAAGAAAAGTTAACATCAATGAAAGAAATGTGCATATTGCTTGAGTGAACATAATAAGTCATGTATCATTGACACTAACAGGTGTTTGGAACTCACAATAATGGAACCAATGTGTAACAATGTTGAATTAACACAAATTTAACATCTACTAATGAGGGAAAAGCAACCTTTTTATGCAATGATGTCTGTTTGTTTTTATTTGTTATTTGCTTTGCTGGATACGCACTTGGATATTTGTTCGCTTGTCTACAACCTACAGCTTCACCCCGAACCTAATGCTGCTTACTCAATGAATTTTTGGCAGCTATTAGCACATATTTATATATGCAAATATATGTTAAAGTAGGGTTAAAGACGGGTAGGGAGAGAGATAGAGATATAGATGAGATCGTTGAAATGAATTGAGCTCATTTGAAACCTATGACATACTTGTACATACAGAATTAATGTAAAACTATTTTGTTCATTGTAAGAAAATAATTTGCGCAGCAATCCCGAAAAAGTTAACGTTAACCTGTCAACTACTGGAACCAGGTAGTCCTTGCACAAGGTCTATGGGAATTAGAGAATCTAGTAGTCAATGGCTTAATTAACAATAATATATAACAAAACTGATGATCCAACACAATTATCTTAATGGGGAGTGAGAGAGAGATATGAAGAAAACAATAATAAAAGTGCGGATTTATATAGCGCCTCTCCAGTCAGTTTTTACTGCTCAAAGATGGCATGTTCATACATATGTGTGAGATGTAAACTGATATACTTACAATCTAAAAAACTGATAAAGAATGCATTGGACGAATTGATAGAGTGAAAAGTGTTTTTTTTTAATCTCTAGCTGGAGCGCACCCAGGAGCAGCTGAGAGAGAAAGAGCATCTCATTCATTCCCATGATGCAACACTAGGACGAGTCAAGGCTGATCTTGTCAAGAAAGAAACAGAGCTCTTTTCAAAGGTATGAATATCAACTCTTTCCAGAAGAATAAACACTTGAAATATGCTGCTACTCCCAGAAGACGGGTTGGTTATCAGAACTGTTCACACACTGTAGGGGAAACAAAAATGGCTTCTACATGAAGTTGTGTTTTCTGGAAGCTATGAAAAGATATATGTATGTGTATTTTGTATCAGAAATCAGAAATGAATAGAGTGTATGATAAACACAACAAAAGTTACTGAGGATCAAGGTTTCTGTATTTGCTTCTTCCCCTCCCCATCCCAAGTTGCACAATCATCTTTTTAATGTGTAACTTTGAGTGCTGATTTCAATTATTAGATTTTAATACCTCAAAGAAAGAATGGATAAAGAACATACTAATCAAAGAAAATATACAGTAGCAAAATCAATAACAATATAAGGTCACTTTCATCTGCCTGCCTTAGAGTCAGTAAAGATGAATAACGTAATATGAAGAACTCTGCAATTGTCTATTTCTTTTTCTACATTTGTAATTCTGTAATTCCCCCAGACTTGTCTAGGAACTATCCGATTCCATTTTCCAATTGATTAATGTGTTTTTGTTCTGATTGTTAGGAGAATGTACTACAGCTAAAGAAAGATGAACTGACGATGGTGAAGGAGAGGATGAGATTGATGGAGGAGGGCCAAAGAGATGATACTACTAAATTACAGCTCTCGGAATACTCCTCTAAATTAACCACTCTTACAGCACAGGTAAAGTTGTCACTAACCTCTTTCTTCCCCATTTCTACTCTGTTTTGTAATAGTTTCTCGCATTGATGAAGGAAACCTTTGTAATAATTTGACCACGAAACTTGCCACACTGATCAGAAAACAGTCTTTGTTCTTATACTTTACCTAAGAAATATAGCTTTATGGTTCTGAAAATATCTATACCCATATTTTTGTAATAACTTCCCAGACAGAGGAATAATTCTTTACCCTCAATAAAATTAAATACTTAACAAATTATGATCCACATGCAACAAGCTTTAAAATCATGAAACAACGTTATTGATGTCTTTTTTACCCACTTTGAATCTAAAATTAAGTAAACAATACTTTTCATTATTTCTAGTTTATGTGAATTGCCTTTTTAAACATTTGTAAATTGTAGTATAAATATATGTATTTTTTTTTATTGTAGAATGAAAGTTTGCGTACAAGGCTGTCTGAGCTAGAGCCATTGGAGATGCAGGTTGGAGAGCTCCGGGCGGAGCTGAGCAGGAGCACTAATTCTATCAGGAGTACAGAGGCTTTGGAGAAGAAGATCCAGATGGCTCAGAAAATGCTCCATGAAAAGGTGGGCATGAGATTTGCTAATATAATTTATCATAGTAAATATTATGAACTTTCAATTATATTCTTCTCAAAGACTAAAAAATGCATAAGGTCTACCTGGTTTTGGTTTCTTCTTTTTTCTGATGTGGGATGGATTTATATTTCCAGTATTTTACTTTATATTCCTCCATCCCACTCAATCCTACCCCATCTGGCCCCTATTGCAGAAAAAGTTGCTTTTAACACAAGTAAACAAATTTAACGCAAACTTAATTTTCAACCATCTTTTTAGGACTTTCATTTAATTTTCAGAGTTGCGTATTAACGCAAATTTTTATGCAAGATACTGATATTTCATTTCTTGATACTCCTAAATATGTTTTCATTTGATTGAGGGTTTATTGATTGTAGTGCTGATTCATATCCCACTGCTGCCACCATCATGGGGCAAAGGGACTTCGATCACACACTGTTCAGCCCAAAAGCATTGGTTTTCATGAAGCATTGGTTTAACTCTACCTACCATTAATTGTGAGCTTATTATGTCGGTGGTTTCTGTTCGTATTTTAATCGTAGTTTATATAATTTGTTTATTTTTTGACAATTATTTTTCGATTCCTCTTAGACTGAGAATGAGATGAGGTTAGCAGAGGATAATGCCAGTCTCCAGCAAAGACTCAGAACAACTCAGACCCAAGATGCATACACAAAAGATTTTGAGAAGCAGTTCACCAAACTGCAGGACCAGGTGATTAAATATACATATTAACACATACGTGTATCAAGAACATGTGGATAGGGCAGTGCTACCAAAAAACTTTTCTCATACAGAGCCTTGAGCTTTTGTTAGCTATTAGTTGCTTGCCATCTAAGCACTTTACTGCTTCTAAGAATATTTTAACCCTCCCAAGGTTCTCTTATCAAGCAGCTTTTAATATTCCTCTTACGCAGAGCTGCCAACCTCATTACAATAGAAATCGTAATATTTTAACACAAAAGTACTACTCTCAGAAAAAAATAATCCTATTTTTAGTCTCTGTACAGTTTCTAATACTAAATCAATAACTTAAAATATTCTACTTTGCCCTATAAGTGTCCTATTTTTATTGAAAAATGGTAGCTCTGCATCTGGTTTTATTCTGGTTTAGGTTTCCATCCAAAGAGTATCTGACATCAAGAAAATATCTAATTTTTATACGTGTTTCTTCTGAATTTGAAAAAATTATATTTTGTTAATGTCTTCTTTTACCTGCATATATTTTGCAAAAATTCCATTTTGTTTGTTCTATTTTGATGGTATTTGATGGTTTTCTGAATTCTCATTGAAAGTTCTATTTTCATTTTTGCAGATGGGCACGTTGGAACATGAGAGGAACGAGGCTGAGCTAGCAGTAGCACCACTAAAGGTATGTGAAATAAAAATGGATAAATAGATACAATCCTTAATGGGTAGGAAAAGGAAAACCGATTTGTCATAATTTTCTAACCCAGTGCAAATTTTATACAAATCACTGAGATCTGGCTATAAATGAAAATGAGGTGTAGAGGAATATTTTAATTTTCCTGGAAGAAATTTTCCTATTTTATCTATTCTGACTTGTTTGTTAGGATAAATATCTATATATATATAGATAAATATATAATAGATATATAAATATATTGTTTTCAAATTGTACTCGCTGTGATTCACTTTGTTTCCAAACATTAAATTGATTTGTGACTTTCGATACTGATTCATTGCATGTTAGAATGAATTTCCTATTTCGATCATTACTTTTGTACATTCTTATCAGGTAATTTAAGTAATATTCTAATTCTTATTTTTTTTGTCAATTCACAGGCAAAGGTGTCATATCTTACAAAGAAGTGCCAGGAACGAGATGATCTGATCAGAAAGCTGAAACAGGAGATGGTCATGTCAAAATCTGATAAATCCTCTGACCTTCTGGAGCAAATTGGCAACCTTTCTACCCTCTTACCCGACGAAGAATACAACGAACCCTTGAAGACCCGTTCCAGATCTAGCAAACAAAATGGACTACGCTCAGGCTCTCGTAAAAAGAACAGGACTAACTTGCCAGATTTGTCAGACTTGTTGAATGATGATGAAAAGGAATTCTTGAAGAGAGAGTCCTTAGAGAATGCGGACGTTTTATCAGATCTCGGACAAGATGAAGGTGAAATATCACTGCAGGAGCTGATGAAACAAACCAGCCATCATCATGGGATTAGAAATAATTTTGAGGACATCAATTTGGATGAGCTTGATATGCTTGGTACAGCAGGGGATACTGGTAGTGACCATATTTCTGTAGGCAATGATATTGGACTGGGCAGCAGAGAAAGGAAAAGAAGATCACCTGTCTCATTTGGATTTGGTTCACTTCCTTCAACATTCAAGTCCAGAGCAGTGAAGGATCGACAGGTGAGATGGCAGCAGAAAATTGTCTTGTTTTAAAAGTTTGATTTATAAAAAAAAATATTTTAAGGGGGAATTCATTTCATTTCAGTCCATTTATTTCATAAATATATTTTTTTTATTTGAAATAATTTTAGAAATTAAAAGATATATTGAAATGACTAATGAATTCAGTTGGTCATTAGCATGTGATTGATTGTACCAGTCCAAAGAGGGAGTGTGCTCATGATGGCTGACTATTTAAAATGACAGTATTTTTTGTGTTGCTAGAAACTTGTCTTTATTTGAAGTTGCATTTTTTTTAAAAAGCGAGACATTTCTAAATGCTTGTTTGGGATACTGTGTAACTGCTCCCACAAAGTGTAGCCATAATACGGTATGCAAATACTGCATATACATATGAGACATCTAAAATACCAACTCGGTACTTTTCATATGTTTGTTCCCATTCCAGCCAAGACCGTCAGTGCCTATGCCAAGCAGCAACCATACCTCACCAAGGTCTGTCTGTCTAGACCTTCCTGATGGACTTACTTCAGCCCCTCTTGCCAACCTCCAGACCCACCCCACTACTAATGCCATGCCTTCTTACACCTCTCAACAGCAATACCAAGCCAGGGTACCTCCACCGCCACAACCCTCCATACCCAATGGTTACCCCCATCAGGAACCAGCCATCCTCCAGAGTCACCTACCAGCTGTGCAGAGTACCGTAGCGCCAGGTCCGCTCTCAGCACCACCTGTGCAAGGTCTCAGACAGGTGCCACACCCCTCAGACTCCCCTTACACCGGTATCCCCGCCCCTAGCCAATACCCATCTCATGGACTACCACCGCAGGCGCCACAAATGCTGAATAATTCTATCCCTCGCCCTCCACCAAATATGCTACCAAACGGATATCCTTCAACTAACACACAGCAATCAGTGCCATCGTCCATGTATGGAGGAGGACAGGCACCCTCTCTTGGTCCGAGTTTGCCATTGAGTCACCAAAATGTGCTGAATCTCCCAGGCAATCATCAGAACATGAATGGTGTTTATCAAGGATCTAACTACACTGCTAACCAGGGATTGAATACAGGTAAAAAAATATTTCCTATTTTAAAAACACATATTACATGAACATGTATCTAGCTTCCTAGTGTCAATATGAATTTAATAAATTCTTGTATTAGTATTCCATCATGGATAAACATTGATTGACAACGCCAGTCCGAGATTCTGTGCAAAAAAAAATCACAAGCATACTCGGATAGGAATCAAACCCGCAACCTCATAATGACTAGACATTAAACATGAATGTTAGCTATCTTTGTGGCTTTGATGTAATTTTACTGCAGTGTATTGCAAGTTTATTCTTCTTAGAAATGGTCTTTTCTTGACTCTAATTCTCTTACACTATGGCAGGTTGAAAAGTTTTGAAGTGCTATGAATTTCAGCATCATTATCTTTCGAAACAAAATTGTCCTTGAAGCCAAAGTAACCATTGCCTCGAAAGATTAGACCTGGGCCCTGTGACATAAAGGTTTGCAATTAATCGCTAATCTGATGGCGATTGATATCAATGGCAAGTCTACGGCAAATCATATACTACAGTTTGCAATTGATTACAAAATCAATTAGCGATTAATCGCAAACCTTTATGTTACGGGGCCCTAGGCGTTGTTTCACCAAGATAAGAAAAACTTTAACAATGACTTTAAGATCAACTGGTATCCCTTCTTGCGCGTAATGATTCACACTATTACGCGCATTCAGCGCAATAACTGATACCAGTCGAGCGTAAAGTTATTCTTAAAGTCTTTCTTATCTTGGTGAAACACTACCCAGGATGGTATTTCTTAAAGTTGTTCTTAGATTTTCAAGCAACTCTAAAAAAATAAAGCACAACTTGTGACCCATTCCTGCACATAACTATGACTATTATCAGTGAATTGCACCTGAGAAAGGGTCACCAGTTGTTTGTAGAGTCTGTCATAGATCTATGAACAGCTTTATGAAACACAATCCAGATATGTTCTCATAGTATGGTAAACTTTTTAAACACAATGCATTGTAATTGTGCAGCCCTTGTATGTACCATAAAATAACTGATGTTCTTCACCTCCCCTCAAATTGTTCCTCAGGTATTCCTGACCCACCCACATCTCTCTCAATCTCCCGAGAGGTCAGCAGACATAGCGTCCTGCTTACATGGAGCCTGCCCTCTATGGACATGATGAGTCGTAGCAATGGTGCGGAGGTCGTAGGTTACAGGATCTATGTCAATGGTCAACAGAAGCAGCTCGTGTCCAGTGCACACATGACGAAGGTAATGCCATAACTCATTGGTCTTTTTTTTTTTTTTTATTAAGATGTGTTTTGGTTTGGTTGTACACTACACATTTTTAAAGTAGGTCAGGTCTGTGAAGATGTTTTTTTCCTTCTAATCTTAATGTTATTTAATTTTATCACCCTGTTTACTTAATAAGCTAAATTTGTGTGTTAGTTTTATTTTTGCGAATTTTGCAGTCCTAGCCTAAAGGAAATTACTGCTCAATATGATACACATTCATATACATACAAACACTGTCGATAACACAAAAATAGCAATATGCGAAATTGAAAAACTGGTCCCAGGAAGCGAAATATTATTAATTTATTATCTATTCTCACTGACATTGAGTAAAAAGAAACAACAAAGGGAAAGTAATGGTCCAAAACTTATGTAATATGCCATCAGGATTATCACTTGTGTTGACAACAATTCCTTTGATAATGGTTTGTGGTTATCATTAATTTACAGGCTCTGGTGGATGGTATCTACCTAAAGACCCTCTATAGGTTTGGTATCTGTTCTGTGAGTGCTACTGGCCTAACCTCCAGCAAGGCAGAATTCAGCTATAAAATCAATTAGGACTATACAATTTCAAGATTAATTATTCTGGTTGTCATGAATTTACAGGCACTTGTGGATGGAATCTACCTAAAGACCATCTACAGGTTTGGTATCTGCACTGTGAGTGCTACCGGCCTGACTTCCAGCATGGCGGAACTAAGCTACATCCCTGCTTCCAGCGTACCATCATCGACGGCATCAGAGTCGGGGAAGACTGAATCCGTTGCAAGTACAGACGTACCGTCAGAACGCAAGCATGGGCACAGAGAAGAGAGGCTGGTAGGTTTAATAAAGATAACATTTTTCAAACAAGATCGATGGAAGGGGATGTTGCTAGAATGTTGCAATTGATTGCAAATCAACTTTAGATCAGTTGTGAATTGGAACAAGCATTTTGATTTTCGCACTGTCTGCATTTTTGACAAGACTCACATGAAATAATTGGTTTTGAGTGGTGCATTCTGATCAACTGCAATCTGTAATTGATATCAATTTTCTAGCAACACCTACCAGATGTTCTTGTCTATAAAATAATGCTATTTCAGTTTTGAAGATAAAGTGATATGCCAAACCTGGCTGCAAACAGTTTTGCATGCAAATATTCAAGAACCTATAAATTGAAGTGATAATAATAGATGCAATTTATATAGCGCAAGTATCCACTCTGCTGAGTGCTCAAGGCACTTTATATTATTATTACCCTGGCTTTAGCCCGGCAGCCATTCACGGCGCACTTAGCATTTCAAAGAATAAATATTCCTGCCAGGTACCCATTCACCTCACCTGGGTTGAGTGCAGCACAATGTGGATGAATTTCTTGCTGAAGGAAATTGACTCCATGGGATAAACTCAACATCCAGTAAGACATCCTCCACAAGTTATGGATTTCAAGACAGATATTTCTGAATTAATATTCAATTATGATGAAAGTAAATCATTATAAGATGGCTTAGACAGTTTCAGTCAGCTGATTGGTCTAATCGTACCACGTGATCATTCAATGAAAATGTGCATCGCGGAACACCCGTTCATTTCTGTGGAAAAAAAGTTGACTATTGAACCCGTGGCATGCATGCGCTCAGTGATTCAAGAAAACTTGCACCTAAATACAGGTATTTAATCAAAATATTCCATTGGAATATCAGTTAAACTAAAAAAAATTAATGAAAATGTAATTTCACGTTCTTTTTATCGCACTGGTCTGCCACTACTTTCATTTTCATCACAACAACATCAGCTTGTTGTCTCGCACACTCAGCAGCTCGGCTCCACGCAGCTCAGCTCAATCACCGAGTCACACAGCGGCAGTTGGCCCGCAATTGCGACACAAAACTTCTCGGTTTTCACTCATTTTTAACTCCTTGTATCGAATATCAGTTTTATATTATTCCAATTATTTTTTCACTCTGAGTAGCCATCTTATAAAAGGATTATCGCACTTTCCCGTCGTTGTATAGCGAATGTGCACTGCTATCTCGGTTTCTTCTTATCGCATCACATTGCACACTCGCCTCCGGCTCGTGCGCAGTGCGCATGCTCAGAAGAAACCTCGATGCAGTGCACATTCGCTATACAACTCCGTGTCATGCGATAATCCTATACTTAAGGAAACATCAAGTTTATTTTTGTTTTATTGTCTCGTATAGATAAGCTGATTCTAATCTTTTTGTTTGGTACATTTTAATAAACCCTTTCTCCATCTCTTTCAGTTCATGGCAGTGTACTCGTATGACCCCGAGAGCCATTCACCCAACGACAACCCAGAGTATGAGCTTTCATTCACCGAGGGTGATATGATCACTGTGTATGGAGAAAGGAGGCCAGATGGCTTTTACCATGGGAAGGTGAGACTTTTGCTCATTTTTACTTTGTATATTTTGGTACTGTTGTTTTGCTCATACTAGTTACCAGATTTAATTTTGTAGACAGGTTACTTTACTCTGCCTAAATCAAATCTCTTAGATAATTTCAACTAAAATGTGCTTTCAGTAAATGAATAGAAAATTTAAGCAAAAATCTGAAAATTCTGTTCAAACGATATGAAGTTTCAAATTTTCAGTTGTATGCTCCGATTGAGATGATCGAGTTGAGGTGACAACTTTTGCAGAATCTGTGATATATAAAGAGGAACACTGCCCATTCAATTTGTATATAAATTTTAAAGACATGGATAAATATAATATTTTGAATAATGATTCAAAATGCTCGCGTTCGAAATGATCCTAATTATCTGATATTTGTTTATCTACTGAGAACACATTAATTCCAGGGTTTTGTTCCCCTTTGTGCCCAATTGCTATCATATCTTGCTCATGACTCAGACTTTTTTCAAAAATCTTGTTGTAAAAAAGATTGATAGTAGGAGCAGCAAATCAACAGTCTGATAATATTGTAGATGATTGACAAGTTGGAGTCTATAAGCTCTACATATATGACCCACTTAGATTTGATAAATTCATACAGATGTTACTGATGACAGTAATTGATGCATGCATTTTTGTTATTGTCAACCCAGGTCAGAGGCAGGAAAGGACTTGTACCATCCAACTTCATTGAAGAGATTTCAAAAGCAGAGTCTAGGAAGAGACTTCATGTAAGTAATGAAAGAAAGTTCAAAATGAATGATAATACTGAAATCATTTGCCTCCCTTGTAATGTGTTTTCATAACTTCAGACTATTCCCATAATATTCTCTGCAGTAGCTTAGTGTTTTTTTATATTTTTTTTTATTCATACCCAATATTCAGTGACCATAAAGGCAGAGCTTAAATAGTTTATTCATTTCCTTCCAAGGCATAACAACTTTCTTATTCAGGGTTCTCATTTATGGAAAATTCTTGAAAAAATTTGTGTTCATGAAAAGTCAGGGAGTTCAGAAAGTTTGTGAAAAGCCATTGAAAAGTCATGAAATTCTGTTAAATGCTGAATGTTAGTGAAAAAAATTATGCCACCTTAATAGTGAAACAGCACACATATGAATGATAATTGATGAACATATCTTGAGTATTACAGTGGTTGGAACACATGGTCTTAATGAGAAGGTAGAGGCCATTGTAATGTGTGATTTTGTAAACTGTGCCAGAAAAGAAGTCTGGGAAAGTCATGGAATATGGTTTTCAAATTTCTGTGGAAAGCCTGTTATAGACAATTAAAAGAGTGATAGCATTGATTTCCACAAATAGTACATTTGAGGTGTTTTTGTAGTTTGCAAGTATGATAGTGTGTGCAATATTTAGTTTTCAGCCTTCAACTCAATACTTTTGTTCTACTTATCCAGGGATCTCAGGAGTCTCGTTCAAGAAGAAGCAGAGAGAGCAGCGCAGATGGATGGAGGAGAAGAGAGACCAGTGCAGACAGGAGGAAGAGAAGAGAAAAGAAAGGAAGGAGTGAACGAGAGACGAGACGAAGAGAAGGACAATCACACAGAGGCCAAAGAGTCTAAACCGGCTGGTCTAAACATATCTAAAATATTCCTTTATATTAGAGTCGACCTTGCCTAAATTGACCTTGCAGAAGTCAAATACTGTATAAGCCATTATTTTGGCATACAGATACTTTTGCAATTTCTGACCAGTTCAATATATTCTCACGTTTTTTACTGTGTTTGTACACATATAAATGTGCATCATACAGAGTGGAAATTATCACAATTTTCCTCTTCCCTTTATATTCTGTTGGTTTACCCCTCATTCACATCAGTCAACAACTTATTCTCGGTCAAAGCTATTTTTTTAGTTCTAACAGATTTGACTTACGTAAGGTCGACTACATACCTGGCTAGGTCATTTATTTTTCAGTAAAAGAATGCATTGTTTTGCAGCTGCGTTTGGAAGCCAGTATTTATCCAAGCATCGTTTGAATTAAGAAAAATGACTAAAACACTGCAGAAACCTCACTATAAATTGATGATTTCAAATGGTGCTAAAATTGTAATGAATTGAACAAGTTTATGGTTTCAAGACTGTCTTCTAGCAATATATTGGAACATTTGCAAGAGCATTCTTTTTCACAAAAAGAGATGCAAATCCGAAATAGGTGTGCTCCTGGGTTGTAAATTGATAGACATTTTGTTGGACTCAATTGTTTTTTTACTGTAAAACTATAAAAATGACAATGTGCTGAAGCTACATTTTTGTACAAAAGTGCAAATGTCTTCCAGTATGCTGATTTGATGTTCCTATCACTATCATGCATATACAACCTGGGGCTTGAATTGTGTGCCTAAATTTTGTGAATAAGCCGTTATCATGGAAAAATTGATTTTGTAACGTTTGTTCTGTCCGTCCGCTGTAAAAGTATTGTCACCTTGAGATTCATTCAGTTATCAATTGATATGTGTGTGTGTATATATAGATTATATATTTTAAGTAAATACTGTAAGTGTGCATGACTCAATAATAATAATAATAACTGCAATAATAAATCAAATGTATGCAACAATACCCATGCAGACCAGAGCATTGCTGACGATTAACTTGAAGGATATTACCCCATTAACAGTCTGAAGTTGAAAATAAATATGCATACTAGCAAAGATGCCAACCATTTTGGAATATGCATGAGGTGTATTTTAATATGAATTCAAGGCTTTCATTACAAATGAATGGCTTAGAGCATGGTCATTGTTATCATGTTTTCTTTCACCTTCTTCAAATTTTTATTTTGCCTCATTCGTACAGGGTGCTACAAGAACGTTTTGCACCACTTGCCTGACAGCACAAGTGGCTTCTCAAATTAATGACCCCAACACAATTTCTATATGTCTTTTTGGACAAGTGACAATCTTATTTACTTGCCCAATGGCTCAATTTTGTTGCCCTGGGCATTCGGGCAAGTGGGTTTGTAGCGCCCTGGCATATACTTGAGTAGATGTTATCTCTGATGTTAGCAATGATGTAGTTGGCTAGAATGAAATAGAAAGTACAGGGCATCTCAGAATATCTTTTCAAAATATATAATGAAGCATAAATAGCTTTTTTTATTTCTATGAAAAGTGTATGCCTTCAATCATGTAGAGACGGATAAACAAGAATCAATGAAGAATAATAATTTAGCAAATGAATGTAGCTATTATCAATTAATCTTCAAATTTTATTATTTCAAGTATGATCAAAAGGAGAAGAGAAATCAATTGTGATAATATAAAATGGCATAATAACTATTTCTGTATAATAATACGGTATTTGTTTTATGCTCGAAGTAACCTGAAAACATATCGTCTGTGTTTTCGCGAAGTGACGGGAGCCACAGTGTATTGTTATACGAAATGAGTTGCAAATCCATCGAAACGTGTCTTTCTATAGAGTTCGTTGTTTGGTAGGATGCCCACTGAATTGGTGCTATGTCGAGATTTATTTGTCTTCATGCAACAATACCCTTTGGTTCTCGTCACTTCGTGAAAACAATAACGATATCTCTTCAAAACCCAATAACCTTAGAGATACATGTAATCCCAGTTTCGCTGATTTCTATTTCTGTTATTAAGCGAATATGGACTTCTCATGATTATGTTATGCACTTTATATAAATATTATTACGCTTAAATTGACACCTTGAAGAAATTCTATGTTTCACTTGATTATTCTTGTATTTTTGTTTTTGTTCAAGAGGTCCCATGATGTATTCAGCAACATCACTGTTTATATCATAACGAATAGTCAATTTCACAATCTGTTGTATCCGTCCAATATAAAATGTTCCATCTTTCAAGAGAAAAGATGAGATATGAAATAATAAAAAGAACATTCTACTTGACTTGTCTTTGTTTTCTTGGGTTTTTTTATGTGTCACATATCGGGGCAAACATGGATGCTGGGGTAAAGAAAATTAAAACTATTAAAATCTGCTTATTTCATACAGGTATTTGCTTTCACTTTTTGTTTATTTCGCATATATCATTGAGCTGCTCTGTATACTTTGGGGTGGCTCAGAAGCTAATCTCAATATCAGGGTCCATCTCATAAAAAAGGAGTTTTGTCCCTGTTCACCCCGGCATCCCTGTTCGACCAATTTTACAGTACCATAGAACTTAGCAGACAAATCTTGCCATCAACATAAAAATGCTAATTAGCTTTGATGTTAGGCACATACAGAACAGAGATGTTTAATGTTCTGGAATATTTTCATATGACTCAAGGTGTTCATTACAAGTGAATACTCAGCCAGTATGGTTATTTGTCATATCTGATCTTACTCTTGTTTAGATGTTGCATCATTCACATTCTGGAATTGTTGGTATCTCTGAGAGTACAACAGCTTGTCTGAAATCAATGCAAGACTTTTGCCAATTATGCCGGCTATTCCCTCAATGCGCAGACCCATGCAATACCAACAGCTGACCAAATTATTCCATCAAACATATTCATGTCTACTTAAACAAAAGTAAGATAGAACATGTCCACTGGTAATTTTAACTTTCATATTTCTTAAAAATGAATATTAGTCTATATTTCGATCAGATAATATACAATTGACATACAAATAAAAGAACGCTTCATCCCATAGCCCCAACAAAGCTGTTCATAGCATTATATCCAGATCAAATCAGACTTGAATAAAATGTAAGATATACAGTTAATCATTAGTATCATTTATTGCTATGTTGAGATCTCTTTTTTTTCATGCAACTATTACTTGTTAGTGTGAAATGTAACAGCTCCATATCCATACAGATGGGCTGTGAATCACTGCAAGAAAACCCTCAAATATTGATAACTGACAATAGGCGAGTCTATGAGCTGGCTTTGACCCTCGTGCAGAGGTGTTAGCCGGATTTTTTAGGCTGTTGATAAGATAGCTCTGTAAAATTGTTACAAAGATTTCAGTCACACACAGCTAAATTTAAAAAAAAATAATTAAAAGCCTATGCATGGATGTACAAAGGCAACTCTCCCAATCACGCTCCCTCTGGGGATCGCTGTGTTTTGGCAATAAAATAATCCCAAGCTTTATCCTAGGATAAGCAGAGAGTCGGCTGTGTGAAGGCAATAGGTGGAGCTGCTCTAATGCTGTCAGAGGAGTAGGGATTATATATCCAGTAGCTTGATTAATGGTGACCTCCAGTTTTAGTAGCAAGATGAATTGTACCATCTGAAGGCCATGCTTTAGAAAACAATTTGCAAGAGTTTCTTGCTCTTCAATAATTGTCCATACGAGTTCAATAGGAGATGTCAATCCACTATCATTTCTTTCCTTTGTACTTGAAGCTTTTCAGGGGATCCTCTTCCGTTTTCCTCTGTGAATAAAAAAAAAGAAACCAGCAAAATTAGACACAGATCCAAATGGTCATACTCATTTGATTCATATAAGCTGCACAGGATATATTAGCATAAGTGTTACATAAATAAGTCAATATTTCAACAATTGTATTCAATATGACATTTTCCTAGTAGGTGCATTATCAATCGACTCACCAAATTGGGAGGCGAGGTACCGAGGCCAGGTGGCTGGCACATCTTTTTCCTTCATTGAGGACATTCGTTTTTTTTACTTGTTAACTCAGCAGCAGAATGAAATGTAGATCTACAGTCTACAATCTTTTCTTTTGTCTTTGCTTATCAGAAAAAGTTTGCCCCCCCCCCTCCCCCCGGTGGGAAATCCTGGAGCCACCCTTGGATAATGCTCCTAAATACCTTCATCCTAGCGACCCAAGACTCTTCTATTAGCTTGTTGCAATGATCATGCACCTACTTACTTTCATTTTCGCAACTCTAGACTCTCTTCTCTGAGCACCCTTTCCATCATCAGTCATTCTCTTTGGTGGTCTTCGTCTGCTGGTAGAGGGGTTTGTTCCTCTCAGTTTCTTAATTCAACCATGAGCTGGCTGCTCCTATATCCTTCTTCTTTGTGACCCTATTCTCTCTTCTCTAAGGGGGTGTTGCTCAAAAGATGCAATTGATCGCAAGTTGCAGTTGATTAGAACGCGCCAATTAAAATCATTGTTTTATGAGCATCCACTTAAATGCGCATACCTACGCGAATGAAAATACGCATTACAATTTACTTAGTTGCAGTTGATTTGCAGTTGATTTGCAGTTGATTTTGAACAACAACCCCTTAGTCTTTCCTTATGATAATGTTCCTACATACCTTCATCTTAGCGACCCTGGACTCTCTTCTCTGAGCACCTTTGCCATCGTCAGCCGTTCTCTTGGGTGCTCTCCGTCTGCTGGTAGTGGGGATCGTTCCTCTCAATGCCTTGGGTACTGGAGAAAGATGAAACAAAAATTATAATTATAATGCAACAATCTACAGAAGCAATGGAAGATTAGATTACTAATCTAAGACCTTGGACGTGGGATCAGCATGTCATTCGTTTGCGACAAAAGTTCTAATGAGAATTGTATGTGCCAGCGTCCTCATGGGATCGCAAACCAGATTGTCTACTGGTAGCGTGCATGCCACTTTCATTGTTTCAAGTTTTGTTAAGTGGTGCCTAGGAGCGAGCCAATATGAAAAAGAAAATCTGAGGGAAAATATAAAGGCTTGCTCCTAACTTGGTCAACCTTCTCATGCATTTCCCCCATCCTGAGTCGTGTTTCATAAAACTGTTCGTAGAGGTACGCAAGAAAGTATGAACAATTAGTGAGCAATTCATGCACTCCATGATAACCCACATTGCTGAGCAAGCACGTAAGAAAGGGTCACCAGTCGTTCATGGATTCTTGCATGGACCTACAAATAGCTTTATGAAACACACCCCAGGTACCAACAGGTGTCGCTCAGCTGCTGTTCAACTAGTTCACGAGGCAGCGCAGGTGGGTGTTTTTTAATTCCTGCATTGCATAGCGAAACATTGAATGATTGACATCAGTCAGCAATGTAGCCAGGGAAAGTTTGACAAGTTATAATTTTAAAAGACTGGTAGAGCGTACCTAGATATTCTGGAACATTCTTGAGGTCGGAGTGCACCTTGGCTGGATGTAGAACCTTGTCGTGTCTGAGAAGCTGGAGATCTCTCGGGTTGTCCTCAAAGAATGCTTTCAGCTTCTTAGAGTTGAAGATCTCTTGTTTGATCTCCTTGACTCTGGCTTCACGTACCGCTACCCTTGTCACTGCTCGCATTGCATCCTGGGAAGATAGATCATATAAATACAAAGAAATGGTCAACTTTGCTGATCAATATTGCGACATGTTTATTATGCATTATCTTTTGCTACTTGTGAAATACAGGAATCAGAGTGACATTTTAAAAAGAACATCAGCAAATTTCTTCAAACAAGCATGGCAAAAATACAATTGTTTTGATAATACATGATTTGTATCAGATATAATTTTCAATTTCTGATTTGAATCTATTACATTGGTATAACTCATTTAATTATAGCATAATTCTAAAACTAACATTTTCTTTGATGTCAAGCCAATTGTACCTTAGTTCTTCAACTAGGGCAGATTCAGTGGCTTCAGAGGACAAGATACCAAAGATGATTAATATTCGATCTAACCCTGGGTGGGATTCAAACTGGCAATCCATTGATTCAAAGAGGACAGTCAGAAACCAATCAAAGCTTCCAATGAATTATTTTGAAAATGATGCTTACCTTGGCACGATACCTGAATCCCTCAATCTCTGACATCTTGAACTGATACGGCTTGATTAATGGGCTACCATCATCTAAGAAATTTAAAAAAATTACAAAACATCAAATATGTCAATTTCAAAATGCATATGCTGCACTTTTTTTACATTTTTCAATTTAAAAAAGCATATGTTGCACCTTTTTACATGTTTAAGTCTTGGTGAGGGCTAACATTTTTACTTCATGACACTACAGAACAAATGAATAAAATTTCCAAACCATTTTTACAAGTTTGCAAAGACTTGTAACATGAGACCATATAATTTGCAAAAGTCTGAATTCTAACAGCATAAACAACGATTGTAAAAATGTATAGTTACACGAACACTTAAGAGTCGAGTTTATTATCAACATACAGTCTTAGCAATAAACTTTCGAGGATTCAATTTCTTTTCTTTTATTCTGTTTTAATCAATTAATATTTGAAACCAGTTATTATTTCTGCTTCTAAGATCCTAATCTTTATACTAAAATAATCTGTCTTCAGATGTTTTATTTGCTTAACATTGTTTTACCACCAAAATTGCGACCAGACACTGAAAAATGTACCTCCAATGAGTTCCTTCTCAACACTTTCCAGCTGTTCTTGTTCATGTTCGTTCACAAATGACAGACCTGTGCCCATTTTCTCTCCTCGCGCAGTCCTGTATATAACAAATATTATCAAAAGTATATATTGGCAATAATATAATAGAATTCAAAACAAAATTGCCCTGTAGAAACATATGGACAAGGAAGCAGACATTAGGCTAGAACCGTGTTCGAACATTACCCGACTGTGTGTCCCAGTTACCAAGGCCACGAAAAGAAATCCTCATTTCTCTTCCATTGGTAAGCATTAAAACACTGGATTTTGTCAAATGATGGATGATGTTCCCTGGGGATGCCTAATGGACGATGAGAGAGTGAGGACGTCAAAGAGTTCTATCTTTAGGTTTCAATGACCTCTAAATACCATGAAAATCAAGCATGCAAAGGCCCCCAAAATCAAATAAGTCGATACAACTCTATTCTGTATCTTCTTCAATAATATAGAACTGCCAAAACGCTTAGGTTCTCAAGTCCTGTATTTGCAGTGATATCATAGATTTGTTTTTTTTATAATACCTGTTGGGAAGAGTTTGACTCACTTTTCTAGAATTTGAAATAATATGTGAAAAAGTGTTTTTATTTTGTGTTGATAATAAGACTTGGCCCTCAAACTATCACATGTTTGATGATTACATATATACTGGAAATAGAATGTAACAAGAGCCTACTAGTATTAGTAAGAAGAAGAATATGTCCAGCTAAGAAAAAGTTTTTAATGCGGATGTTGAAAAGATTATTCTAACGTGAATTTTTATTCTAACGTGAATTTTTATACAAAAGTTCAGCAAGGCATCATAATAATCATAAGATTCACTTGTAAACCTCTCATGGAGAAAATGTACATAGAAATTTATGAACATGTAAACCTACCTTCCTACCCTATGGATATATGACTTGACAGTCTCTGGAAAATCAAAGTTGACGACATTAGACACATTCTGGAAATCAATGCCTCTTGATACTCCATATTCTTTGTCTTTCTTTTGCTTCCCTCTGAAAGAAAAAGAAATGATAACAACAATGTACTGTATAAGCTGAAATTTTTGTGTTGGTTTTTATTTATGATTACTGTAATATTCAAAAGAGTAAAAACACTGTAAAAACATGAAAATAACAATACACCAGTGTGTCAAACTCGTTCAAAATCGCTTAAGATCGCTAAGATATTGGCTTATACAGAAGTTGATGATGGAACAATTCTGATGAACTTATCAGAAAATGTTACTATCAATACAACAGAAGGGCCAACGGTTATAAAATCTTAACTGTACCATCAATGTAAACATAAGGGACAAAGGGCTGGGACAAAGCAAACAAGTTCCATTCAAGCATTCACAATAACTAGAAGCAAAAAAAATCCTTCCCTCTTATACTGCAGAAAATGTTGAATTAGGTAGACAACTTCCCTTCAACCATTCACAATAATTGGATGCACAAAAAAAGAAATCTCCTTCCTTCTTATTCTACAGATAAATGTTGAACTAGTGTCACATCTATACAGTGAATAGACTGGAACGCTACTGCTCATAAAGCTATTACATAGGCTTGAATAAAATTTACTTTGTCACAGCCCTATATCCCTTCCTCTCACAATTCATCATCAAAAATAAACTTACTTATGACCTTTGCCCTTCCTTTCTTTCTTCTCCTCTGTTTCCTCTCTCTTGCCCCCATCGAAGAGACTTGATTCCTCCGAAGCTATGATGATGTCATACAGACCAGTGTTGAACTGGTTGACGATATGACATCTAGAGTTTACCGGGAGCTCTGAGTTCAGTACACAGACAGGTACTGAGAACTGCTCCAGATAGAGCTTTAGTCTGTATAACGAGAATGCAGTAAAAAGAGATATAATTGAAACTCCTTTTCATGAAGTCCATTATAAGAATAAGGACCAGTAATCAACTGGTTGACAAAATGACACCCAAAGTCGACTGGGACCTCTGAGTTGAGCACACATGTAGTAACAGAAAACTGCTCTACATACAGCTTTCTATGTGACAAGAAATACAGTAACAAGTGGTAGATACTTCAGTCTGTATAATGAAAAATACAGTGAAAACTCATTGTAATGAAGTCAAATATTAGAATAAGGACCAGTAATCAACTGATTGATCATATGACATCTAGAGTTGACTTAGAAAATCACCGGAAACTCTGAGTTGAGTACAGTTACAAAGAACTTCTCTACATACAACTAAGTCCATGAGAGATGAAATATAGTGAAAAGAGATACAATTTTTTTTGCTAGACGGCTCCTAGAGGGGGATGCAAAATTTCAAGTCGTCGACCTCCCCCGCCCCTCCCC
>BQKZ01002937.1:2913-19056 GCA_036244855.1 Temnopleurus reevesii | reverse complement strand
AAAGAACACTCTGGCTTTTAACATATAGTTGAGCATCTATTTAGCCTACAATGTACATGTGCATTTTCTTGAATTGTACCTACATGTAGGCTATAGTGAAATAGAAAGAAAATACACAAATATGCATGTGAGGCCTTCTATCAATGGCATCTTGCCATCTTACAAAAATGCAGTGTTCATGAAATGACCATTAACAAACGTATATTCAGCGAAGGGTCTGCTTTCGTAAACTAAAGCATTGCCAGCATGCCTTCAGTAAATGCCAGACAAGTGTGGAGGTATTTGTGGAATGCGGTGGATGCAGAATGGTACACCTTCAGTGCACAGCTACATTTTTTTTGGTATAGTACTGTAGGTATAGAAGTTTACAAAATTGAAAGAAGAAATATTTTTTTAGAGGGGGGGGGGGGATAATATTACATTTTATTCTTTTCAAGATGGTAACAATATACATTTACTTGCAGTTACGTAATTCGGAAATATGAGTATAATATGTAGAATTTTATGGAGCTGATGTCTCAAATTTAGTTCTTGGTTGAGACTGTGAATCAGAGGCCAGGGGATGAGAAAGAAAGTCTATAGGGACCGATGATCGAATGCTGATGATTGATTACAGAGTGCAAGGGGCATTAATTGTTTCAAATATTGGACTTGAACGATGCATTTCTAGGATGAAGCCGACCATGATCTGAAATAGTGTATTTCCAAGGCAGTACGTTTGACATTTAACCAGTATTCATCACTCCTGCAAAATGTTTTGGGATGCAGTTTTTAATTGAGAGTGAGAGATGCAGAATAATTTGAGTACACTGTAGGTCTTACACGTAATCGGGCAGCTTGCGCATTGTACATGTTGGGCAGGCCTAATTTATCGCCATTCATGACAGTCCTCATGCACGTACATACTTCAGGAGGCAGCATCAAGTTAAAATGGGGGAAAGTTTCTAGAGGACACTGAATCTTGTTTATAATATGTTGGTGGGTGTGGCTTGGTGATAATGATAATGGCAGCGGCGATGATGTGAATGATGACGCCAGCCCAGACGTTAATGGCTCCGTAACATTGTTTTGGGTTGTGGCGACAGGTTAAGATGCTGTGGAAAGCATGCCGGGTGAGGGGCAGTCTGGGGAGGGCATGCTTGTAACTCTGAGTTGGTGAAGGGAGCTTGGTTGCAGATGTTTACATGTGCATGAAACAGATGCTTCCTGCCTTCACATGGCGCTTCCATTGGCATTTCCATGAGATATCATGTTCTCCGAACGCACATCTTGCTTTTATTTACATCACAAGACTGTCTGCATGGACTGCCAACATCATAACAATCTCCATGCCTCTTCTCCAGTAGTTTCTTTTAGATTGAGCCAATTTTGTTTTGCAAATGCCACATTGGATTTTATTTCCATGGATTTGAACACAAGTACTTGAATTTCTTTCAACTTCTTAGCTCTGCTGTAAATACTTTTTAGGGTGTATTGATATCACTGCACCAAATTGGATATGGTAGGTGTTTTCATTCTTTGTTTTTTATAGCTTGTTTATTTTCATTTGTATTTCCATTTTATGGCCTTCATGTTCTGACATTCATAAAGCTTCATTGTATTTTCTTCAATACTCTGAGTGAAAAATGTCCTTAATGCTACTTCTAGCATGGACTCTTTTTTTTTAGATGATGTGAGATTGTGAGATGTATACATGGAACTATGGAAGCTCATACCCACTATGACATGCCAGGTAGCAGCCAAACAAATGGAGTTTATTTTATAGCTCAAGCCAATCTTCCAAAATTTCAAGTTTCGTGTCCTAGATGGTCACCTTACATATAACATTTTTTTTCTTCCAATAGTGTCCTTTAAGAAGATATTTGTATCAGAAGGGGCCAAATGTGAGCATACAATTAGGGTACATTCAATGCATAACACAGGATTATCCAATATCAGAAAGGGACATCTTATGTACAGGGGAGCCAACCCATGGAATTATTGTGACACTCATCAGATGAACAAACTCTGAAAATTTGAGCAAAATCAGACAACCTGTTCAAAAGATATGAATCTTCAAATTTTCAGAGGTACATGTATGACGATTACTGCCGCTCCTGGGGATCCGTGCGATCGGCATTATCGACGGAATGTGTGACGTCATGTCGGACAAATCCTCATTCACTTTGTACATAAAATATTTAAAAATGGATTAATGTAAAATTTAGAGTAAGGTTGCAACATGAACTTTCAAAATACATGCAGTATCAATACAGAAATGTTAAACCCCAACAGAAAATTGGCAATTTGTTGACTTTTCCGAAAAAGGGAGAAACTGTGAAGTTTTATATAGACTACAGAGTGAATGAGAAGTTGTCCGACATGGCGTCACAGATTCTGTTGAAACTGCCGATCCCACGGATCTCCACCAGCGGTAGGGATTGAATAAAACAATCTTAATCTGAAAACAATCTGAATCTGAATTGTTATATCTCTGGGCTCGATCCAAAAGTAGGTCAACCTAGGACTTGATTTTTCAAAGAGATTTTTAATTTGACATTTGTACCTCATTTGAAAGCCCAAAGTCTATATTTTATGAATTCATATTGGTCTCTGTGCCTCTCCGCTTCATCTTGCAGAAATTGGCATCTGANGGTCCTTTAAGAAGATATTTGTATCAGAAGGGGCCAAATGTGAGCATACAATTAGGGTACATTCAATGCATAACACAGGATTAATCGTTATATCAGAAAGGGACACCTTACAGGGGAACCAACCCATGGAATTATTGTGACACTAATCAGATGAACAAACTCTGAAAATTTGAGCAAAATCAGACAACCTGTTCAAAAGATATGAATCTTCAAATTCTCAGAGATATGACGATTACTGCCGCTCGAGGGGATCCGTGCGATTGGCATTACCGACGGAATTTGTGACGTCATGTCGGACAAATCCTCATTCACTTTGTACATAAAATATTAAAAAATGGATTAATGTAAAATTTAGAGTAAGGTTGCAACATGAACTTTCAAAATACATGCAGAATCAATACAGAAATGTTAAACCCCAACAGAAAATTGGTTATTTTGTTGACTTTTCCGAAAAAGGGAGAAAATGTGCAGTTTTGTATACAGAGTGAATGAGAAGTTGTCCGACATGACGTCACAGATTCTGTTGAATCTGCCGATCCCACGGATCCTCACCAGCGGTAGGGATTGAATAAAACAATCTTAATCTGAATAAAACAATCTGAATCTGAATTGTCATATCTCTGTGACTTTGAAAATTCATAACTTTTGAACTTTCTCAAATTTTCAGAGTTTGTTCATCTGAGTTTTCTTCATACAATGAGAGTACAATAATTCCAGGGATGGTTTCCCTTTTTTATTGCTCTTTCAGTGAATGGAGAAAAATCAGATAAACAAATTGGAAATCTGACAACCGATCCAGAGTTTTCAAAGTTTTACTGTTGTCCTCAGAATGGGATTCTTGAGTTGACAACTCTGGCGGAATTTGTGATGCAGGGAATATTTTTTACTTTTCACTTTTGATTAGTAGTTTCAGACATTTAGGAATACAATACAGTACTTCACTGTATAGATCTATTTGAAAAAGTTGCTAAACAAATCGTACTTTGTATACAGTGTAGCAATCATGCTAAAATGCATAGCAAAGTGCAATGCAATACCAGGAAAATTATTACCTGTTGATGTACAGTACTACTAGTCGACAACTCGCCATACATGCTGTATACACAATTTTAAAAAATTGGATTAAATTTAAATTGAAATCAGGTTTCAACACATTAATTAGAAAATATATGCAGAATCGATAAAGGCATGCTATAGGATATTATGGTAGTACTCCAGTGAAAAACCTGACTTGTACTGTACGTTTATAATAGAAAAAAAATTGTTTTTCTAAAAAAAATAAAATGACATGATGTCACAATTTCCGCCGAATCAATTCAGTCAATTTGATTTTTAAAATCACTTAAAAAAAAACAAAATAAAAGTTCAAGGATTTATGACATGTTGTTTATAAACAAAACATAAAAATGAACATATCATTTTGTTTACCCGAAGGATAAGTGGAACTGAGTCATCTTTATACATGTAGGCCTACATCTAGTTTGCTCCAAGTGTTACAGTTTGTTCATCTTCTCTCTCTCCATTCACTGACATGATTCCAAGGGTGTGTCTCCCTTTAATAATGTAAAGAAAGTTATTATGCAATTATGTGACTCTTGTAAATTTGTGTTTTGTCACATCAAGATCTTAAATAAATTATTGGTCTGAATTTGGAGAAAATTGGGGTAGTAGAAAATTAACTTAAATTTGGAAAATTTGTATCTTAATTTTCTGAATCTCCGAAGTTTCAAGATTTGTTTTAATAAGAAAAAAAACCCTGCAAACTGGGTGATTGGAAAGGGCATAAAAATGAATTCAATTTTGTTTTGGTCAGTTTGCTCAAATGGTCTAGTAAATCTTGCGCTCTGTCTCTTGGCAATAAGCCAACAAGCTTGGCACTTGTAGCCAAGCCTTATGGAATCATGAAAAGCAATCGTTGCTATACTATGGAATCGTTTGAGCAACATTTGCTTCGGCATATATACAGTACTCTAACAATGAGACTCGCATTTTGCCACAGAAAATGCATCGTTTGGTTCCAAAGCCTTTTTCACAAAAATACACTTCTTAGTAACCTCCTCTTTTAATGTTTAGAAGTTCATTTTCTCACAAAATATCTCAAATTGATGATAGAAAAAACAAAAGAAAAAGCAATGAAAATTTGACTTTGAATTCGACTTGACGGGTAACATACATATGGACATGCTGAACATGCTGAACATAAGACTTAGGCCACATGTAGAAGGGAGTTAAAAGTAAGTAATTTCACTTTTCTGGTTGTATAAACTTTACACATCAATAATTTGAATTGTTCAATTTGAGTAAAAAGTAAAGAAAAAATTTCAAGCAATTTTTAAAGGGTCGGGCGGTTGAAGGCAATAAACAATATTTCTATTGGGGGCAGGGGGAGGGGGCTTACACTGTACGGTTCATTGGAGACAAAGGAATGAATATCTTTATATCATTGTTTTACAAAGTCAATTGATTTGAATGCTGATCATTCAAAGCACAGGGCTGTTCATGAATTGTTGCACTCTTTATGAGAGTTCATATGACATGAATATCTCAATTTCATGTGATTAAACTTCAGAGATTTGATACTGTCACCCCAAAAGAGCCATGCAGTAATGAGTCATGTGTAACCTTATCTTCCAGTGCTGATCTGAAGTAGAGATTATAAACCGATGCTTGTTCATTTGTTGCAAAGCATATTCTGAACAATTATTTTCGTGTATCAGCCGGCTGGTCATTCAAAATTTTCGTACAAGATATTGATATCTGAATTTCTTCTCTTCCCTCCCCCCCCCCTAATTCTTTCATTCTAAACTACATGTATGAGATATTTTGGTGGTCGTATCCATAAAAAATAATATCTATTTTTCAGCAATTTTAGATTAAATCCAGATCTATAATAATTTTCCCCCATTTTCCCCAAGTGCTACATTGTAAATTTCAGGGAATGATATTTTGTCAATAATCTCTTGTTAAAATTGCATTTTTCATAAAGCTGTGCGTATGAAGGTCTACGCACGACTGTAGAATGACTGATGATCAATTCTTCTGTGCGATCCAGTGCCAGTGGTTACCATAGAGTGTGAGAAATGATCACCAGCCGATCGTACATTTGTGCGTAGATCAACGCATAGCTTTATGAAACATAACCCAGAAGTGCACATACCATTTAACACTATTAAGAAATGTCTAATATTCTTAGTAACATTACATCATATCAAATTAGAATGCATGTACGTAAACAAGGTCAACTCTTTGCATTAATTGTGAAACTAGATCATAGCAAAATTGTAAAAGTCAGGGAACAGGAAATGGATGTCAACAGTAAAGTGACAAATTATGATCTTGATCTCACCCATTGTTTTGATAAACAATAGATAAATTCATGGTCAAAAATATGAATTGCCAAATCAACTGTTAAAGGGATCTCTTTTTTTCACTCTGCTTTGCATAGTGTAATACATGGTTTCGTCATTCATCAACAGTAATCACAGAAATTGAACACTTAAAGGTAAACAAGCTTTTTATTTGCAACTTCACAGTTTGCACAAATATAATGCTCTCTGTATTGTTTAAATTTAAACGAAAATTATTATTCAACTTTGAAAACTTTCATATTCTATTGATCACAATGGAAATTACTTTGAAGAAACAATGTATATTTTATTTTTAAATTACATTGTGTCCCTCATTAAAATCCGGAACATGAAATAAATTTGGAAGATAGTATTTGCACCTTACCATTGATTTACATATTTTTAAGATTAATTTTTACATATTTCTTGCTTGAACAAAGCATGAATGGTGTGGAACATTGTTATCATTCAATATTGGTTGGCACACATTTATTTTGTACACAATGCAGAGACTAACATAAAAAATGCTAATCAGTCAATATTTAGCAACAAGCAGCCAATTGAAAATATTTACATGTTGAGGCATGATAAAGTAAAAAATTCATGAATGAAACTCGCCTGCAAGGATTCATGAGAGATAAAAGAATAAAATATATTAGGACTAAATAAGACACCCTTTCTGGAAAGCAAAAGACTGTAGAGAATTACCGCGTTTAAACTATTTACTGTCTGTGCCAAGAAAATTCCCAAGTTTTTTCCCATAGATCAGTGTTTAAAAGGCTGAAAATCCAGACCTCTCGTATTTTGCTCAACGCCCCCTTTCGAGACAAGCCAGACACAGCACCCCCCCCCCCCATCCCCTCCCTCATCCCCTCCCTCCTAGTTGTATGTGTTAACCAGCTCCGTGCCATAATCTTTATGGCAGGTTTAGCCCATCTCATTCCTCATTGAAAGTTTTTGTTTGTATGAGAGCTGCCTAAAAGAACCTGAATGAATCTTGCAGTAAGATTCTATTTGTTTGTGGGATGGCTATTTTCTCTATGAGAAGAAGATCACAAAAACATGTACCATCAAATGAACTACATATATTATAAGAGGACATTGCTCGTCGGACATAATCAGTGACTCATAGAGTACTGTCCATGTAACCTTTGGTCTGTCTTGTATAATGATGTCATACATCACACGTGGAACTTAGAGTGCAGTAACTTTTTTAATGTACATGCATAACTTTTTTTTTGCTTTGTCATTCTCTTTTCATCTCTTTTTCAGGTACATTGTATGATTGTAATGGATATTGTGTTAGGATTCACTTTTGATTATAGAATGCATCCACTATCTGGAGTTTTTCCCCAACTTTTCTATTTTTGGTTGGGGGGGGGGGGGGGCTATTTTTTTTTTTTTTTTATGAAAAAATCCACTGATGTGAAACTTTGAAAAAGTGATTATTGTAATTTTCACAGGAGGTTGTGAAATAGCACTGTTAGTGAGAATATAACCAAAATTAACGTACTGTACATGTACCTTCCTGTATTCACTACCGGCAACGTTTCATAAACGTTTTCCTTTTCCTTGTCTGCCTCTCTTCTTTCTATTCATGCATCGGCATGCCCTATCTCTCTCTCTCTCTCTGGTGTTCATTCACTCTGCAATTATATCCTAGTCTTGGCAAGGCCTCAGATTTGACATTATTTTCTCTATGCCGGCAACTAATTCCCCTCTTTCCTGTTGTATTTTTCCTGACCCCACAAAAGAATGGAAAGCGTGCACTGTAGTTAGGCAATTTGTCCCAGTAACCCGAAATTCACCCTCTACATGTGAATATGAGTACATTAATACGTTCACCATTGTCCATCAAGATCATAATTGTAGTTGGATATGGTTGTGTAAACTTTGAAAATTCAGGTAAGACCTAAATTATTACGTGATTGTTTTTCAGACTTTTTGGACTATGTACATCTTTGGTCTCTTTAATGCTGAAAGTTGGGGACTCCATTATAAATGAAGACCACCGACTGTCAGAAAACCAGTTTCTACTCACAATGGGGAAATAAATTTGATGTTTGACAAGAGCGCAAAGTTTTGAGTTGCAATATGTATATTGATTAAGTGGCAGAATCTGTGAGTGTCGATCCTGAATTTACCCATGTGAAAAAGGCAACCAAAAGTTTACCAATTGAATCGAATTGGAACAAAGTAGAAGATTTATACGAGGTAGTAAACATTGTGTATTTTTATTTTTCTCCCACTTCACAGGACTGTGGAATAGAAGGCCTTGTAGAGGAACTTTGTCTGAAGCTGAAGAAGGTCCAGGAGGAGAGGAAGGAATGCACTTCACCTGCACTTTCTCCGGACGACCAGTCCACGAAGCCTGATGAAGATGCAGCCAGCCAAACTGAAAGGTAGGTCTTCAGCATGTTGAGCTATTTTTAATGTGTTGCCAAATTTTAAGCTGATTTATGATTTCATGTTTTTCTGATTCTGTTTAAAAAAATGATAATTATAAAACAGTCGCGATAACCATTTGGGGATTTTGGAGATGTTCTGAGGATCTGATTGTTAAATTTTTAGTATTTTTGATGATTTTTTGAAGAGCAATATTTTTGTACTCAATCATTCTACTGAAAACTGTAACAATAGATTGTTGATTATGATTGTGGAGTCCATGTATGATAAAAGATGCCATTATTATGGACTGTAAAAATAGAAAGCTTGCTTTTAATGCACTACTGAACTTATTCAATGATTGGCCAATAGAGAGGTATGAATATAATAGTTCCTCTGACAGCCCTAAGTTGCCTGAAAAGGAATCAAGCTGAGAAAAAGGGGGAAAAAGGTGTAAGTTCTGCTAAAAATGGCCATAATGGCTACTGACCCAACTGAGCATTTCTCCAGCTATATGTAGAAATGTTATGTTTTTCCTGTCAATTTTTCAATAATTACATATTTCCTCGGAAAGTTATGGCCAAGGCGTTTTGGTTCTGAATTCTCTTGTACACGTAACCATGGAAAAGTACAAAATAAAGTAGGAAATTGCTTTGTTTGTAATGGCATTGTACAAGTTTCATGCATAGTGCACATGTACTGATAGGGATATTCAGTTGTGCCTTAAAGATACGATTGATAGTGCCTAATTAATGCGAAAGTTCCACCATTTTGCTTTAATACAGACTGCAAAACTTATAAAACTTGATTAGTATTTCGGGTATGGGGTCACAAATGTACACTTTGTTTGAGTAAATGCCTCCATTTACAGAAGTTTCTTTTTAAACATATGTCCCCAGTATCAATGCCAAAAATATCTTGATATACAGGATACTTAGACTTTGTTTGCTTCATCGTACAAGATCATATTTTTCTGAGTGTTAAACATCCCTCCCTCCCCCCCCCCTCCAAAAAAAATGGGGTTAATTGTGATATGGACAACTAAAAGTGTACCTCATATATGTATTGGCGGATAAGAAACATTTCAAATGATTTCATTTATTTCAAGTCTCCTCTCTAATCCCAATGGATGGAACATGTATGACGTTGTTAGGTTATTTTTTTTTTATTTTGTTGCAGGGGAAATATTTCCAAATATTACCTCAAGTGTTAAAACTAAAAGGGATTAATTTGGGAAAACTTTGAAAAGAAGGTTGGACACATCTTTTGGTATTCACTGAATAATTTTTTGCCGTATTACTAGACAGCCAAGTTGAGATGTACAGGCTGTATGTTACATATTTCTAGCTCTATCATGACCTGGTATAAAATGTGAACAATCTGGATTGCGAAGGGTCTTCAGATTGTCTGCATGCGAGGTTTTATGTGTCATGGACTTGCATGTAATTCCTCATAAGGGAAAGCCTGCCCTGAAAATGTCTCTTGAAATGACCAGTCTCAAAATAAATCAACATTTCATGTACATTAGGAAATGCTTTGCAGATGAAGAAATTATTTTTCTCAAAAAAAAAAAAAAAACATATTGTTTAATACACTGTATTATATATATTTTAAAAACCTGAAAATAAATGCACACATCATGACTGTACCTAACGTTTGATGGCCAGCTCCATTTTTGATTGAGTATACACTACAGTACATTGTACTCTGAGTGAATTCTTTCCTTGATGATACAGTACATTATGTAGGTTCCTGAGCTGGTATCTGTCCCTTATCTGTCCCTACCATATATCTCCTTTCTTCCTCCTTCCAATCATTCTCCCCCACTTTTTCTGTCGCCTCATTACCCCTTTCTATCAACATCACCAAATTTTCTCTGTTGACTCCATCGTCAAATGCAACATTTATCTTTTGCTGCAGCTCAGAAAAAAAAATAGATAAAATATTTATTTGCGAAGAGAAATCACATGTCCTTTCAGATGGAACTTGAAGGATCCTGTTGATGAGAGTTGTTGTACTTTGGGAAGATAATTGATTCCAAAGTGTTAATCCTACTGTACATGTTGCTAAAAGAAATTTTTGCACCACTTTCCTTGTCGGGCAAGTGGCTTTACAAATCACTGAAGAAAGAGCATGATCGCCACATCCCTGTCTTGTTTGAGGTATATAGTATAGCATCCGATGAATGGAGCATGCATGTATACTTGTGTAGGTTGATATCTCGAACTCGAGCTGCATAAATATTGAGGGGAATCCCCATTCTTCAATTGTCCCACTTCCAAAATTTCAATTTCATCACCCTTCTCTCTGCGTCTCTCCCTCTCTCTCTCATCTCAATTCCACTGTTTCCCTTTCCTAACTGTCTCCTCTCCCATTTTGCATACTCTTTCAAACCACTCTAAAATTTCTCTTCCTTTACAAATTCCCACTCAAATATCCTCCTCTCCATCTCCTCCTTCCTTACAATTTCCTACTTTTCCTTTCTTGAATGATATTTCTCACTTTCTCTTCACCCCTTCCTTTGATTACTTCCACCCCAACACCCTGACCCAACCCAAACTTTACCCTCTCCCTCTTTCTTGAAAAATTTCTCTCATCTTTTTCTGATACTCCATCCGCCCACCTTAATTTCCATGCCTGCAAACCAAACATAAGAATTACTGAGAATCAATTTCAAGACGGTAATGACTTAGCAACATTTTCACCAACCAAACACAGGATTCACTTTGTGACAAATTATCCTTAATGCTTTATGGCAGGCATGATTGTAGAGACATGGCTTCACTGATGATGAAGGTTTCATGAATCCACTTCAAGGTGACTCAGGTCTGGCTTATTGCTTGAAAGGAAATATGAATGGTCTGAGCTATTGCTGACACATGCCAACAAATTGTGCAACTCATTATATTTCATGCCATTACACTTTACACTTCACATTGGAAGTCTTGTGCAGTACTTTGCAATTGTGTACGTAGCCTAAGTACTGTGAACTCTTCTGCAAAATGCTATTAGGGATCATTTTAATAGTTGTGCACTGCACAATACAAGGTAATATATTTGCATAATTATATTTTTAGCTGATGGTAAAAATACACTGTATATTTATTGCATAATGGAAAAGAAATATTGTTTTTGCTAAGGAAATGGATCCACACCAATTGTAGCGCAATCATTCCTGTTCTAATTATTTTTTTTTTACACACAATTTGCCTTCTGCTCTTGATTCCAATTCTGTTCCCGTATCATATATCAGAACTAAGTCCCGGCTATAAAGCAGTTTGTATGAAAATTGCTTTTTACAATGTAGCTTCAGTTGTCTTGTATAAATAAAGGAGGAACGAGAAGAGGGTGTAATTCAACTTTGAGCTTTGTATTGATTTTCATTTGCTGCATCCGCATTTCATCTGTTAAATCTTTGTTCTTTCATTTTATCTTTTATACTTTAGGTACTATGAGGCCTTTCCAGCTCTAAGTGACAAGTCTGGTAGGGCTACTGCAGACACCAAGCCTAAAGGAGCATGGAAATCCAAAGCCAAGCGCAACAACTCTACCGGCTCTATCTCTAATCCTTCTAGCGACCGTGAATCAGAACCACTGCCAGACAAGAGTGTTTCTGCCTCAGTCTCTCGCAACAGTTGCTCTCCGGTTGGTTTCCAGGGGAAGCAGTACCAACGAGCTCAAAGCCTGCCTAGTAATCTCTCGCGCAACCAGAACAAGAGCCCGACATTCGTTGTACCCAAGTACCAGGGGCGCAAGGGAAACCTTCGCACATACGTCCTTCAGGAGAAAGCTGCAAAGCGTCAGAGAGATTGGGATTGGTCAACTCGGGGAGAGAGAATCAATGGAAAATACAAGAATGTGGTTGGCAGGAAAAAAGGGGGCGTGTTTCCTGAATGGTTCAGCGAGAGTGGAGAAGGTCAAGCGGACTTGAATCTGGTCTTGGACTCAAGGGATTCTGGAGCAATAGAAGAGGTTTACCAGGAAGTGTTTGGTGAGGCAAGCGGTGATAGTTCTGTCCAGGAAGAGGTGCTTCTGGAGGAAGCAGTCAACACAATGGCTGAAACGCTATGTCGTAGTATCATGGAGGAGTGTGACGATGACAAGCCTTTCTCTAAGAGTGCAACAATCCATGGGCTGCTATCAGATCAAGGAGACATGTGCATGTTAGGTAGTGGGGATAATGTAGAGGATTGGTACGCAGGTTCCGCAAGAAAAAGCAACTTCAAAGGAGAAGTTGGTATGGCTCCCGTGGATGCTGATGGTGAGCATTGCCTCTTGTCATCCATCTGGGAGAAGAATCTTGTGCCAGGGAGTCCATTGTGTGAAGGCCAGCAGGAGCCCTGGGGAAGCAATGCAAGATCTTGCCTGCCTACTACGAGCAGCCCCACAAGTCCAGCCATGCCAAGTAGTTTTTCTGATGCCAACCAAGCTGGAAGCCACCCAACCAGTCCAAGGGGCCAGCTTTGTGACTCTACACTAGAGGAATTGTCTGATGCTACATCGCTTATCGAAGAGCTGAGGGTTGACATTGACCATCATCATCTTGATAGTGCTCCGATCTCGCCACGCAATGCTCCCATCGGCACTGGGCGGAATAATGACAGCCTCTTGCGAATCTGCGACCATACCCATGCTCACACTAATCCATATGATCCCCAAGGACCAAGCACTCCAGGTTGGGCAATTTCAAGTGAAGGCTCCCAGGGACCGCTGCAGTCTACGCCAGGAATACCAAGTGATCACTCTTACAGTGCTGATGATGACAGCATAGTACAGAGTATTTGCTCATCCCACAAAGATGGCTCTCTTCTGAACATCTCGACTGAAGCACATTCCTTGGATATGAATAATGCTCTCTGGGCAACGTACGAGTCCAAACAGCCACAGGTTCATCCTCCAAAGATTGTCACCTGGGATGAGAGCATATTCTCTGGATTTCAACCCATGGCCAAAATGTCTACGTTCATTGAGGGTGGTGTCTATGGCAGCCCTTACAGTAGCCACAACAACAGTCAGTTCAACAGTTGTTCGACCAGTCCTTGCAATGACAGCAGCATCAGAGAGCTTTGGGAAGGATCTCACAACAGAGATGCAACATCATCTGTCTGCTCCCTGGAATGTCTTCTGAGTCCTCAGCCATGTGGGACATCCTGCTGTTCCATCCAAGATGAGCAGAGTGTCATTGAAGACAGCCTCGTGGACAGCCCAAAGTATCTCTGCTCCCGTAGCTCATCTCGGTTCGACTTTGCTAGGAGTGATGCTGAGAATAGTGACAACTCAAGCCCGCATGGAACCGAAACTGATGAGATGATTTCAGAGGACGAGTGGGTCGAGGAGGTACCAAGAGATGTGCCAGAGTCATCCAAGAGAGATGGTAAAAATCATGGTGGAGATCAAAGTGATAACGACTGCACCCCAAAGGATGATGTAACTGCTGTTGTACGTGAAGGGAGTCTGAATAGCCAGCAAGGGTCATCAGCTAACAGTCAGCAGGGCTTCTATGGCAGCTCTTTAGGATCAGGCAAAGGCACCGTTGTCAGTCAGCATCTCTTGTCGGCAGACTGGAAGAAGAGTGAAGGAACCTCTCTTAGCAAATCACCTGGTAACATGGAGCTGACATCATCGTCTGACCGACCTTTTATTTCGGAAGATTCTCACTTTAAGCCGATCCAACATGAAGTCAACCCACAGCATCAATATGATGCTTTGAATGAGATCCCAGAGTTCAGGCCAGAAAAACACACCAGAAAAACAGCATTTCAAGGTTTGCTAGATTACGGCAAGTCATCCAATCTTTCTGGAGGCAATGTGAGCCACCACCTGAAGCCTATCCAAGGTTCTGCTCCTCAGATATACCCCTACGGAAAGGACAGTGATGCACTGTTCTCCAACGCACTTCAAGATACCACTGCCAGAAGTACTAGCCAGACATCACAGTTTCTCCCCGGTGGACGACACTCCTCTGGATTTGGAGAATCCTTTGCCAAGACTGACCTTGCCCCTAGATACCCTGCCCCTATTGGAGACCCTGCAGATGTGTTTGGGTGTACCTTCCCAGGAGGTGCTAGGGCAGATATACGAGACCCAGGAGGTGGCCCTGCAGGACAAAGAGGAGAGGGAGGTGGAGGGTTCATCCATCACAACTGGGGATTCTCTGGCAACTGACATCCTGGAATGCAACTCACCCCTGATTCACAATCAGTAAGTCAATTGAAGAGTCAGAGTGTTTATAACAGCAAATAAGACTTTGACAGATTAATTCGTTTTTTTGTTTTTTTGTTTTTTTGACAGTGTTCCTTAAATAAATTAGTGTATATATCTAGCTATTCTGGTTTACAATTGTTCAGCTCATAGTTCGAAGTTGGAACTATTTATGAATGCATAATGCATGGTATTCTATTATGTTGTATGGTAATCACTGATTCTTGTACAAAAATGAAACAATTGTTTATTAAGGCAAATATTTCAATTTTTACTGAGATGTAGACATGTTTACAATGTAGACATGTTTTCAATGTAGACATGTTTTCAATTTTTACTGAAATGTAGACATGTTTACATATGAGCAGATTGTTATTTTTTATATTTTGAAAGATAATGGTACACAAGTCTATGGGTATTTAGGTGAAAATTTTAACTGAAAAGTAATACATTTGGTACATGTACAGGTATGATGCCAAATACCAAACTTCAATTAAATTTCAGCTATATATACGATACAAATAGGTATAGATGCAGCTAGTAGTGTAAAACAACCATTGTGTAGAAAGTGTCGCAGTGCTAGCCAATATGCAGGGAATGTTAAGTAGCTTACTTGACATGTCTTATCAATGAATGTACATGTTGAAGTTACTCATTGAAGTAATTCCCTTTGAACATGTTATTTGTCTTTGTTGCTACAGATGTATCAAGATGAAGACGATACTTTCCTCCACGAAGGTCTTCTGGTAGACCAGCCACTAGAATCACATCTCAACCAAAGATTCAAGAGAAGAAGTAAGAAAATTACACACATATCTCAATCATTTAACTTTGAAGAGAAGGATATATTTTTTCCTCATTCCATGTGGGTCTTTTGGTTACTCTTCGGAAGCCAAATTTGAAATTTTCACAATTGAAATATGTGAAGGGTCCTGTATAGCCAATATGTTTGTGTGCATAAATATTCACATTTTGTGACCAGGAATTCAATTTTGTAGCTTGAATGCGCAGCATATCCAAACATATAATCTACTGTAGAATTGCCATAAGAAATCAAATTCATGACAAAAATGACTTGAAAGTTCAATAGATGAAAATGACACATTGAATGATGCTCAGAAGATATCTGATGGGATTTTATTTATTTTTTTTTTCATTCTTCTCAAAAAAATTAAAGGACATTTTCCCCGTGAATATCGGTCGTTCCAGAGGAAGTTGTAATTAGCAGACTGTGTTAAGGTTGTGTTGTTAGGGAAGCCAGATTTATTATCACTAGCGGTAGTTTGCGTTATACCGCATGGAACGATAAAGAACGATTTTTCCGCGCACTTGGCCTGAATCTCTCTTGATTGACCTGCCCCAGTTATGTGTTTGACGTCGGGAGAGAGAATTCGTTCTACCCTTGTAGGCCGCCTCGCGGACCTCCGCGTTCCGCCGACTCAGTTTCCAAACTGAGAAGAGGCAACGCGCACGCATATTTACATAAATATGCGAGTGTTTGGTCATGAAAAGAACTGTGCATGGAACCGCATGTTGTGTGTGTCGTAGTGTGTCGCGTTGTGTGTCGAAGCTATTAT
>BQKZ01002936.1:73257-90584 GCA_036244855.1 Temnopleurus reevesii | reverse complement strand
CTCTCTCTCCATCCCCCTAGCTTCTTGTACTCTCCTCTCTCTCTCTCTCTCTCTCTCTCCCACTTTCCGTGCTCGATGATGCGTGCCTCACCACCCTGGCTGCTCATCTTCATTCATAAAAACAAGCAAGAGGGCAAGAGGCTCACACTAAATACATTCATGACAATATCCTTGAAATAGGAAGTATAAAACTCTCACTGACACATTGAATTATTCACTTTTTTCATTTAATCCTATTAATTCTTTACTATTGTGATTATGAATATCATGTATATTTAACAAAAAATATTTTTACATTAACCTTGCAAAAATGGTATAACACCATTTTACTTCAATTACTCAATATAGAAATATGTTTACTTGGTTTATAACTCATCAGGACATTAATCAAAATATGACCAGAGACAATAATATCACTGTGTGACCATAGGTATATGAAATCCTTTTTTTAACCTCTTTTTCCTTGTTTTTCAGAAATTTTTGTCACATTTTTGTGGTGTTCCGGTTGGTGTAAATGTTCCCGCATCGCTATTAATATCATCTTTCTGTGTCTCGTTGGGCGGTCCGGAGACAGAGTCAGCGAACCCGACTCAGTTACATGCTGACTTTATTTGTGTCGACGATGTCCGGCACGAAAGGATGAATGAAAAAGAGCGGGAAAGCTGGCATGGGGATGGATAGTTATTTGAAAAGGGGAATACTCTTCGAAATACGAAGTTGCTTTGGTTAAAAGTATTTTGAAGAAGGCAAACGGAGAAGGATTCAGGTATAGCTAAATAATACCTAATTGAGAGATTATACACATTGTTTTTTATATATCTTTCTATGATTACTCTATTGCCAAAATATCTGATTACCTTGACTTTACAGAAACATTTTGTAAGGGTAAAGAATGTATCTAAATACATGAATTTATCGACAACAAACAATAGTTAGTGTTCAATAGTTAAAAAAAACGGAATTCCAAAACAATATGTGGTTTTATATTTTGTAGACAAGTGAATGAAGATAAGCAGAAAAACAGAAAAAAATACATGACAAATTCTTATTTGCATAAAACATTAAAAAGAAATTGTGTAATCTTTTAAATGTGCTTGAGATAGTTCTAACTTTCTTATTCCTTTTATTGTGGTTAAATTTTTCGAACCCACTCTCATCATTTTGTCTGTGCGATTTATCCTTTTTCAAATAAAATCAATTTTCGTGGGTGGACCTATGCAACATTTAATCTAAAATAGTCAGTTGATGGCGGAATCTCAACGCTAATGCATCATCTCAATCAAATAAAAGTCAACATAATTTTTCCCAATCAGATAAGCAATTGTGGCTTATGTATATTAATTATCAGTAATGACATTAATGTGAATGAAAATTGTAATGAAATTGTAGGTACCATCAGCGATTTAATTCATTTTGCGGTAAGCAACAATGCTAATTTAACTGTTATCTCTGTTATATATTGAACATTTGTGGCTTGGAATTTTAGGAGGATTGCGATTCTGTTAAGTGCGTTAACATTAAATTAAATACACTGGAATTAATTATACTATCATTTATCTTCATTTACATCACATAGATTACACACTTTTTAAGAAAAATAAAGCTGCTTTTTGTTACGATACAAAAGGTTGCCTGGAACTGTAAGCCCTATCGATTGACATTCTAATATAGAGGAGAACCTCATGATACAAATTTCAATAGAGGGTTATTGAATATAACTAAAACTGCCCCGAAATCTGTAATTGAGTACAGTTTCAGTGCAGTTGGGATATTTCTCGTATACTGAAAACCAACAGTCTGAGATATGGCGGATCACTTTCGTTCCACAAAGCTTTGGAGTGGTTGAATATTATGCAAGAACAATAGCTTGCGAACCAAAAGATTTAAATGTTTTTTTTTTCATCCATAACACTGCTTCCATTTTTGTATTAGAAACCCGTTGCATCTTTCTGATTAAACACGTTCGAGATATTCCAAAATGAATTAATTTACAATGAAATTTCATGAATCAGTTTGTTTTTTGAAATGATAATACCGACTGATCAATGCATGCACTACCGGACAAAAGCATAGGCCTATACGAGCAAATATGTTTCGATATTGAATCTACTTTTCGATATCTTTGATTTACCGCATTTATGTAAATTCATTGCCTGCAATATATTTAGGTTTGTATTTTTTTTTTGGGGGGGGGGGTTGCCGCAGACCTTCATGACGGACTGGACTATCCTGCTTTTAATTAATAATATTTTTTTCAATCTACATTGATGCGACAAAACTAATCTCAGTGTTGATGATTAACCCATTTACTACTAGAATCGGGTAGTCACTATACAAAGTTTATGGGAATTACACAATTCAGGAGTCAATAGGTTAATTTCGATCTACATTTGGCGAACATTGACTGTCTATAATCCGTTTTGCAGACGTCTATAATCACCAATGATATATTTATGATTGCGACCAAGTATCAAGGAAGCCTCCTATGAATACAACTTCATACATAGAAATTCGAGACAATTAGATACACAAGTAATTCAAAGACTCGATGTCCCTACTGCTAACAAATATAAGTATTACAATTGGGGTTTGTAAAATGGAGAAGTTGAGGGAGGAAGAGAAAAGAGGGAAAGATTGTGAAGAAATAAATCATTCATTTAAAAACTTTTGAAAAGAGCCCGAATCCAGCAAAGTGCGATGCATACTTTTTACTAATCACTTCATTCGTGCTATTATTACATTTCCTTATATATTTTCGAAGAGTTACGCCAATATATATTAAGTCCTGGCTTTATAACAGTATACCTAAATACCTCAATTTGCAAGGAATCAATGTGATTGAAACAGGTCATTGATTTGCACATTTGTGCAATATAATAATAGTTGGTTGAATTATGAATCAGTGACAAGGCCAATCAGACTCCCTGAGGGCTCCTTCAAATATTTCTAAAGAGGTTACAGCATAAAATTGTCTCGAGCTATCATTGAGCTTCTTTACGACACTATTATTTAAACTTAATTGGTCTGTCCAGAGTAAAGAAACGTAGGCAAAATGGAGAAAGAATTCGTAAATAATAACGGCGGCAACCTTGCACGATTAGAAAGCGTGTTAGACATTGTTGAACTCCGAAAGGGGTTTTAAATTCGTGCTGAAAATAACAGCAGGGTTCTGAAGCTCCATTTAAAAATGATTGAGGTGTTTCCCCTCTATTTTTTCGTAAAACTTGGCTCATAAAAAATTCAGTTGAACAAGTATTGGTATTACTATTATAACGGTGATTCATTTTATTTATAAAAGGCACATGTCGTATCCACTCTACTGAGCGTTCAAGGTGATTGTTTGTATTATTATCTCCCAAGCTTTAGCCCTGCGTACATATTCCGACCAGGTACCAACTGATATCACATGGTGAACTATAACAATGTGGATAATACGCCATGGAGGATTCGAACAAGATTGAATTTTTTTTCCCTTCATTTTCTTGCTATTTTAACACATGTCTGACATGATAATATTCTAATCTTACTTGCCTATTAAGCATTGAAGTTCATTTACAATTTCTTGTCTTGCTCTGATAGCATCTGATCGTATTTCGATGTTTAATACAGTGGCAGCTGAAACAGCAAGCATGTTCCAGAAATGAATGGCCAATGAAAAATGCACGTCCTTGAAACTAGACATTCGTGTCAGAATACGTCGCAAAATGTAGTCATCTTTTTTTTTCCTTGTGTCAGACATTACTTGTAACTGTTGTGTTTATAGGGGAGAGGGTGTATCAGTCGGGGCATATATATTGATGGCATAAATCCTAAGATTATGACAACACCTCCATTAATGGTAGCTACCGTGACAATGGTGTACAGTAACATTAATAATTCTACTAACAGAATTTGCCGTTGATATCAAAGTTGGTTTAATTCTAAGCTTTTTGAAAAAGGGTCTAGTTCTTTTTTTTAGCGTAAGCATCTGAATTAAATGATAGAAATCGCCGAATCAGTACAGAATCCCCAAAAGGCGCATTGTAACGCCTAGTTATGCTATTTTATTGGTATTTAAGACATAATGAGGCCGTATTGAAAATCACTGGAATTAATTAGCCTTCTTGTTCTTTTCTAGAAATTAGTTTTTGCAAGAAATGAGTGGAAGTTATACTCAATTGAAAATCATGCACCATAAGAATCTAAGGCTACGAAATCTTAAAAAATGAAATGTTGTCTTGCAAAATTTATATTAATAACATTTAAATACAATGCGCTTGTCCTGGCTTAAACAGGAATAGAAAAACATTTTAAACACCATTTTCCAATTTCTGAGACCTCTATCATTTTGCTAATCACTTAGCCATTATACATTTTCATGGAAGTTATTTGGCAAAATTGCTCTAATAAACTAATAATTTTTTTATTGTAAAATCAGAGTTTATTTTAAATGGATCCACGGTTGTCATGAACACGGAATATTTACCAAATATTTCAATTATTAGACATCCGTTTCTGAATCAAGCAAACATCACCAGACAATATCGCAAGCGGACAATATCGGCAAATTCATTGCGAAAATTGTGTTATCAAGAAACCTTAAAATAACAATGAAACCCGTAGTGAAATGATAGACCTTTTGTATATTTCTAGACCTCGAGAGAAGATTGATTAATCCTTCAGGCGTTAATTATAACAGGTTAAGGTATGTCTCGGGAATTATTTGTCACAGATTGTTAGGTCCCATCTGACAAGTTTTTTTAAACTTAAGAATAACTCATTTTCTTAAATTGCCCTTAGCCGGCTTGGCTGAATTTCAAAATTCCACGAAAAGTAATGACTACCTCACAGTCACAAGATAAACATTTTGTTATCTAAAATAAAAATCTGAAATTTTCTGAGCCGTCATAACTTTGGCTTCACTTCTTTCCGCTTTATTCACGTAGGTGTTCCCTGTGATCGCAGGGCGCACCACGCCGGAAAGTTTGGTCAACAAACAAGTTGTCAGTCCGACACGATACTTTGAACGTGGGTGGATTGCTTGCGGGCGACGGCGGTTGCTATGGGCACCAACTTCTGACCAATCACGGAAGCTCAATAAGTAAAGCGTGCGCGAGGTGATTATTTTCGCGGGTCATGAACCTTTTTTGATAAGGTCTCTCCCATTGTTGATATAGGTTTCATTCGAGGCAGCTCTGTAGGTTGCAAGTCAGTCACTGTTTGTGCCTCCATGTCAATTGTATAATGCAGTTTTATATTGAATAAAACATTAATGTCAAATAAGGGTATTATCGGAAACGACAAACTCAAGTCCAGTCTGAGCCAGGATGATATCACCTCATTGCGAGTAAATCTAAAATAGTATGATCATGAATTCAATTTCACTATGCAACAGAAACGAACTATTATGTGTTTTTTGTTTTTGTTTTGATTTTACGAGATAATGTTTGCCTTGAATTATAGGTGATCACTTGTAAGCTTTTCGTTATCACCTGGCAGTAATACACTGTCAACGCCCATTTTTATCGTAGTTAATCTCGGGATTTCACGTCAATGAAATGATAATCCAATAAAAGTTGGAAGACGGTGAAATGTCAACGTAGCTATGAGAAACGCAAATGTAAAGGTTGATTCGATGTTAGATAGGCTCATGACGACAACAGATTGGTTATTACTTTATTGAGAGTTTTGCTCCCGTTTGCATACGACAGTTTGAATTCGACTAATATCATGCAAGTATATCTTGTTTGAAATTCAAATTGGATAATCACCATGCTAAAAGGTTCGTTGAATTTTACTGATAGATATGTTATGATCCGACTATCAAAATAAGCAAGTTGATATCGAAAAAAATGATAAAGCGAGGAAATAAACCTACTGAAATAAAACAGCAAGTTTCCATACAATTTCGAAATGAATAGTAATTTGATTTATGTAGGAACATTAGCGTACATGAAATTTTGGTACCTATTACTTTGTCTATAGTAAGACTATTATTTTAGAGGAAATGTAACATTGTTCAAATTATAAAAATGAATACATGTGAACATGCTTTTGGCACTCGAAAATGACCTTTATTATCATCATCATCATCATTATCATTATTATTGTAGAGCATCCAATAAATAGACATTTTTGCCCAAATAAGCTGAGGATCGTACAGTCTAAATATGACGTCACACAGCCTTTTCTACCTGCCAAAACGACAGTTTCCCCTCACAACTCTGAGCTCTCCAACCCATCCTACGGCGTTTAGTCGGTTACCATGGTAACATATGAATCTTGTTCTTAGGTTTTCCAGGAAATATAGCACTATCTGATGCACTTTATTTGACATGCTCTAGAAAGTAATCTGCATCTAAGTAATTCTTGGATTTATCGAAACCAACGACGACCTGATGATTATATTTACACGACAACAATAAAAATAACAGGCCTGTTAATTCGTTTTATGAAAAAAAAGAAAGAAAGATTAATGCTGGTCATAATTCTTTTTGTCGCTTTATGTATTTAAATATGGTTTAATTTTCTTATTGCTCAATTGATCAAAAGAAAATTTCATTTTGGAAAAAAAATGTTTGTACATGAAACTGAAATCTAACCCAGCTTTCCATCTTTGTTCTCCAGTTTCCTCTTTTTTACACCGAAAATGGGTTTCTGACATTTCCCGAACATATCCGATGGACAAGATTGCACTGACTGAGTTCTGAATATATAAAGTATTGCCAGCGTGAAGTAAAGCGGCTCTATGCACGGTATGAAAATACCCACGACTCCACCCAAGTAGCGTGATTAATGATAACTAATACATATAATAGCTCGGAGATTTAGTCAATATTCAAACAATAGGAGTAGGACATTGAACATTGACGACCGATATGATGAATAATATATATTTTCTCACACCTATTCTTAGATATTTCAAAGCATATCGAAATTGTAATGTTTATAGTATTGACGAAAATTTGAACGATGGTCGAATGAATGGTAAAAAAAACAGTTACATAGGAGCCCCGATTCTACGCATCCAGTTGAGTACTCTAGGGCTTGAAGTTCTGTGCTTCTCTTTGTTCAGGGGCAATTAATCAGTTTTAATCAGAACTCAACTGGCTATTAGGGTCGTATTTAACCTGTTGCCTACTGAACTATATATTTCCCATAGGCTTAGTGCAAGGACTGCCCGGTTCCAGTTGTCATTGGGGTAATTGTGTTGAATTGGGGCTTTTGTGTGACTGGCGCTTTACTAAGAAGGTTGTCTCAACCTTTATTCTTTAACTGTGCTCTCGAACTTAAATTATCACTTAACCATCCATTAACTCGTCGTCCTGTACACCCCCCCCCCCTCATTGGGCCTGTAACAGAAAAGGGGGCTGTATATCGATTGTACACATTTTGCGATAGACTTAACGATTACTATTTATCGTAAGTTTAATTGCATCTTTAATGTTACAGACTCCTACTCTGAAACCTTTCTCCGCCACACTATCCTTCCCTCAATCCTTCTTTCGCGAATGACAGTTAAGCCCAGTGTGAAAACATGTGTTCTCATTACGTCAGCTCAGTCCACCTAAATTATTTACAGAAAATTCCTCATTTTCCTTCTGTATCGTACACATTTTGTGAGGTCCCCTGCGATATATCATGTTCGTTTAACATATTTAAGGCATAAACATCGGGCGTGGTTCTTACATGCAAAACGTGTGACTTAATGCGAGTCAAAATTGTCAACGTCTATTAAACGCTGACCTGATTTCTCGAGCAGAACTATCAAAATATGCACACTCACGTGACGACCGGTCGGCCCAGAGCAGAGTCCAATCTTTCCTAATGTTTCACTTTACCAAATAGAAAGTGTGGGCGTCTTCAAGAAAATATAATAAACTGAACTTCTATATTAGCAAAAGTTATATTTCTGGTACATGCAAAGCAAATCAATTACTGAGTCTATTTATAAAATCCTCAAAAAGTGTTTGCAAAGTTAAGTTTACGAACAGTTAACAACAATTATTTTTACGTCGAGTCCAATAATTGCTTTATCTTCTTAATGAATTCCTATTTATTCAACATTCTACATCTAAAATAGTCGAAGGTCTGAAAGTAAAGGTCGACTCACACGTTTGCGTTTTTATTCTGCGTCACCAGCGTTTTCTGAAGAAAAAAACGCTCCCCAGAGGCACAAAGACGCAGGTCATACGGTGGACTGACGTTCGGCGTACATGAGCGCGTGCAGAACGTCAATCCATCGTCTGATCTGCGTATACTGTGCGCTCGAGGAGCGTTTTTAATTAAAAAAAAACCCGCTGGTCCTACACATGGTAAAAACGCAAAGGTGTGAGTCGGCCTGAAGAGTGGCAGAATCTGTAATTGTTGATTTGAATGGAAGAAATCTATGCGGGAGCAGCGAGAATCGAGGAATGAATGAATTAAATAACAAATAATTGAGCTAATGAAATTGTGTTCAGGTTGATTAACATGGATTATCAATTCATTGTCCATCATTTCATCCATGAATTATATCTACTCAACAGCTAACACATCAAATTTATATTCAAATCCAAAGTTTAAATGAGTACAAATCAAATTACAATTATTTGCAAATGCTACTTTCAGCACATTGCACATTTCAAGAGGTGTAACTCAGCTTTTAAGTAATATGTGTAAACAAATGGGATGTCATTCTTTTTAGTAATGAGACTCAAACTGGAATTAAATTTTCCTTATTTTTGTCATTCAATCGAATATTTGCCTATAACGTAAATATTTTCGCAATAAACTTTTAAGTCAGTACATGAATGAATAAAACTAATGATAAATTGATAAAGATATGAAAATTAAAACAAAAATGGAGATTTGTTTTAATCACAATTTTGTCGCGAATCTTTCGTACGACGCTCGTACATCTGGCTGCGACCACCCTAGATCAAGCGGCAGCTAAGCTTGTTGGAAGCTTGTCGTACAACAATTTGTTTTAAAGGAACTTATGGAATATGATAAAAATTAAAAAAAAACAGATGGGTACTAAATTAAAAGATATTGCTAGTGTGAAATTATTTGAACGGCTGTGGTGAAAGTTCAATCAAAGTACGGCGTTCCTTTCTTCACACCTCCTATATTGAATATTGATTCCATTGAGGAAACATGTCTACAAGAAGTCAACATTTATGAAAGATATCGTCTTAAATGACTTCCCTCGTGCCATTTCATAACCCGATGTTGCCCCTCTCTCTCATAAGACTTGTTTACGATGAGTATTGTCTGCGGTTTGGCACCCTTACCCTTTCGTCAATCTCGGTGCAATTATCACTGTATTTACTTCATTTGATTTGCAATTGAAACAAGCTATATGTGTGTAATGACATTAAAATGATAAATCAGGCATGACTTACACACTCCTTCATCCTGCTAGCTGTTCTACGAATAGAATTCCAGTCATGTGGTTTTCATTATAGACAGATCTAGAATTAACTTTGTATTACAGCATTCATTATTTTAGCATTATTGCATGTATTGAGAATACTGGTGTAGCACCTCTTTGGTACTACATAAGGTAGAAAGAGTAAAAGGTGAAATTAACCTTTTATTTTCTTTTATTTACCTGTCGCCCATGTATTGAAATCTTGTTTTTATCATTTGTATTTGTATTTTGTGTACTTTCCATGATTGTGGAAAGATGTAGTGTAATTACACCCCCCCCCCCCCCCTCTCTCTTTCTCTGATACAATGTGTGTATCGATGCATATTGAGAGTCCATACTTTTGTGACCCTTGCACACAATTCGGGAGAGAGGAGAAAGGAGATTGTCACTGGACAACAGGTGATGTTTATAAACTTCTACCAAGAATCTGATGCAATGTCCAAATGGTCATTCCCAGAAAGTGTGACGCATGTTCACCTGATGTAAACTTGTGTGGACTATTCCATCTTATAAGATTTGTAGGGTAGTTCATTATTAATGGTTTAATTAATATGCATATAAATGATGTATTAATATTTGATATTAATTATCAAGTTAATATTCACAAATACCATTTGTATTTGTTGAAGATAGCGTGTTATGAATGACTCAGGATCTGCACCTTTACCCAATATTATTTGACAACCCCCTCCCCAAAGTTACAATATTGGTACAATCCAATCAACTGACCAAAATCCAAGATGAGCTTGCCTCCATCGATCTCTTTACTTTTTGATGTGATGGGAGCAGCACACATCATGGATTTCTCCATCTCATAACTCCTTTTCTCTGCCTTTGCAGGTAAGATCCAATAGTCATTTATATACATTGAATGTTTTGTTATATTTCATAAGTTGATTAATATTGTTCCATATCATATTAGATAACTGNTCTCTACATCTATACACACGCACGCACAAATTCTCTTCATTTCAATGCAATCACAACATGTCTGCAATACAAGAATCAAATCATTTTTAGAACCCCCTGCCCTTTTGGATGACTTGCTCAAATCGAAGCGCGAGAATTTCGAGGAAAACCTACTTTAATGATTGATGAGTATATTGATCATGTCTTTAATACTGCAGCCATCAATACACAAGCGCATTCGACCTTTCTTTCGTCCCATCTCCTGTCTATTCCCCTTCTCTCTCTCTCTCTCTCTCTCTTTCCCTCTCCCTCAGTGTCTATTTCCATCACTCTCATCTGTATGCCTTACAAATGTACGTTTCAAACGCTCTTTTCCTTTGGTATGTTACCATCTTCATAAGATCGTAATAAGATAGTAAAATATCTATCTAATGGTGGTGGTGATGGTGGTGGTAACTATGATGATAATGTAGCACCTCTTTGGTACTACATAAGGTAGAAAGAGTAAAAGGTGAAATTAAACTTTAATTTTCTTTTATTTACCTGTCGCCCATGTATTGAAATCTTGTTTATATCATTTGTATTTGTATTTTGTGTACTTTCCATGATAGTGGAAAGATGTAGTGTAATTACACCCCCCCCCCCCTCTCTCTCTCTCTTTCTCTGATGCAATGTGTGTATTGATGCATATTGAGAGTCCATACTTTTGTGACCCTTGCACACAGTTCAGGAGAGAGGAGAAAGGAGATTGTCACTGGACAACAGGTGATGTTTATAAACTTCTACCAAGAATCTGATGCAATGTCCAAATGGTCATTCCCAGAAAGTGTGACGCATGTTCACCTGATGTAAACTTGGTTTGGACTATTCCATCTTACTAGAATTGTAGGGTAGTTCATTATTAATGTTTTAATTAATACACATACACATAATGTATTGATGTCTGATATTAATTATCAAGTTGATTATTGTGTTATATTCACAAATACAATTTGTATTTGTTGAAGATAGTGCAATGCGAATGACTCAGGATCTAAACCTTTACCCAGTATTATTTGACAACCCCCTCCCCAAAGTTACAATATTGGTACAATCCAACCAACTGACCGAAATCCAGGTTGAGCTTGCCTCCATCGATCTCTTTACTTTTTGATGTGATGGGAGCAGCACACATCATGGATTTCTCCATCTCATAACTCCTTTTCTCTGCCTTTGCAGGTAAGATCCAATAATCATTTACATACACTGAATTGTTTTGTTATATTTCATAAGTTGTTTAATATTGTTCATATCATATTAGATAACTGATGTGAGAGTTTAACATTGATTTTAGATGAGATACTTTAATCTATTATGAATTAAAGTCTGATTGAAAGTACTTATTTATATTGTTATTTTGATAGTTCTGAAAGAAAGATAATACATTGTTTCTACAAAGTTAATTGATTGTATTGCAATTGCCAAGTTCTATAAATGTTAATAACGACTTATAAACTTTGCTAATGGTTTTCAGTACTTTGAATGAACAATTCATTTTGGTTTTGTTAATTCTGTTACAACTTAATGTTAAATTAATATGGTGATATTAATATGCTCTTTACTTTTTGATGTGATGGGAGCAGCACACATCATGGACTTCTCCATCTCTTAACTCCTTTTCTCTGCCTTTGCAGGACTGACCTCCGTCGCCATGACAACTGGTCATTAAACTCATTGAGACCCTCAATGTTTTATTAACTTTATAGTTTAGATTTCAGACCCTAGTTTGAATAATGAATGTATTCATACAGAAGTGTTATTGGATAGTTTGTTTGAACAAAGATGTTTAACAAAACAAAACAAACATTATGTAACAAGTAATTACATTCGTGACTGTACATAATTTGTAAATATGTTTTTTGTAGTTATTAGCAAATAATTAAAGGATCCTATACCTTCCTTTAAATTATTAGTATGATTAGTTTATTCTGTTTTATATCATCCTATTCAACATTAATGTGTGAATGTTGATGACTGTTGATGATTGATTGTGATATATGTATGATTGACTTTGATTGTAGTTTGAGTGGATTTGTGTTGATGAGACATATATATCCCTGCTCAAATATTGTCAATTGTTACTCTGCCTTGTAGACGGGCTATGGGTGGGAATTTAATCAATTTCATGTATTCCGCTGCGCAAAGTTTAAACTCCTAAAGATCCTCCCTACCCGAAAAGTCCGCGTGCTACAATAAGAATGATGATTATCGTGATGATGATGACGATGATGGTGAAACTGATGATGATGATGGGGATGATTGTGATGATGATGATGATGATGGTGATGATGCATATAATGTTGACGATGGTGAAGATGATGCTAATTTTGATGTTAATGGTGATGGTGGTGGTGGTGGTGTTGGTAATGATGATGATGATGATGATGATAATGATAATTATGATAATAAGGGTTATGATTATCATCATTATTATGAAGAAATGATGATGATGATCATGATACCATTTACTCAGAATTGTGATAATGTCTCCGATGACAAATACATCTGTATTTTCTTTCCCTCTTTTCCAAACAATACATAATGATTTGGATGGTAATGTTATTACGTAATATCATGGTCAATGATCAAACGCATTGTTCTGTTTCCTAGGAAACATATCAAACATGTTAAAAGATGCCCTCTGTTGCTATGGCAACAAGAATTATGATCACAAGGCGAAATATCTTCANGGGCTATGGGTGGGAATTTACTTATTTTCATGTATTCCGCTGCGCAAAGTTTAAACTCCTAAAGATCCTCCCTACCCGAAAAGTCCGCGTGCTACAATTGGTAGCAGAGCGAGGTTTGAAATTTTTGTGAAAGAATATTCCTGAATATAATTTTTGTATGGATAGGTTATGTTTACCTTGTTAGAAGTGAAAGTATAAATCCTTCCGAGTATCTTTGAATAGATGGTTAAAGGAGAGACGGTGTTAGTTTTCTAATAGGTATTATGAGAAAATACCTAAAGAGCAATTATTGAATAGGATTTCATTTTGCTCTGTTTGATTTGTGATTGTTACTTTAAATCCGTTCTCTCCACCATCTATTTCTATGATTAAGAAGATAGGACGTAGGAGTTCATAATAGGTTATTTGGAAAACCTTTGAAATATACTTATGCGGCTTCGTGACGCTCACTTTTGGTTTATTCATGGTAAATGAATGATTAGAGTTTATGATACAGACTAGTTTCATTATAGCCCCCCTGCTATTATGTCCATCAGCATGGGACATTTGTGTTTAATAGTTGGTATTTAGGAATTGATTTATGTGAGTTTTGATTCATCTACCAAACCCTTTTTACATTGTAAAAAAAAAAAAAAAAAATATATTTGGGTATTTGATAGTGGTTGATTTGTTTCAATTTAACTTTTTCAGTTTGATAAATAATGTAATATAATTTTCACTTGGCTTTTATCAGGTCAATTGTAATTGGCTAGTTTGGGCAAGATTCAGTATATATAATCCTAAATAGTATCTTCATATGAATCCTATTCGGTGGGAGTATGGCTTGGAATAGGTAGTATGGATCTACCTGAGCAAGAGCAAAGAGCGTATGTCCGAATTGATGGATATGGATTTGCTGATTGCATAATGCCTCACTAGCTCTGCATCGTAGTTTTTCAGAATAGAAGATAGCGTGAATATGACGCGACTAGACTTGAACAGTCTTTTACAGCCAGTATATTGGTCTTGTTCTCAACATTTTGCATTTGGCATGGTAAAGTGAAGAGAAAATTGCATTTGTTTGAGTTATCAAATCAGCTGTTTGACTCACGGCTGTAGAATGAAAATCTTAGAAACATCATTTGCTGCTTTCGCACATGGCATTTATTCCCATTTAGGAAGTTAGGGTATAATGTTTATATTTCAAGAATTCATATTTTTTAAGTCATTTCAGATTAGGACTCATGCTTTTTGTACTATTTATAAGGTTCATTTTGTACCCCTTCAAGCTTCTTGAAAACAATACAATGGGATTATGTGGTCCTTGAATTTGAAAGGAAGGAAAACCCTTGCCTGATATTCATTGTTAGCTTTTCCCAGTTCCACTGTAGTTGGATTTGTTTTATATGAATAGGAAGATATGAGGGAATCTAGTAGGCTATGAGAAGCCTCTATGAGAGTATACTGACCCTCGTATTCAGTCCAATTAGTATTGAGACCTAATATGTTTTGTATGATATCTGCGACAGATGAAATGTCACATGTTAATTCATTTTATCTGTAAAGTTAATTATGAATTTGATTGAAATAAATTCTGTGTAAGACTGTAGTGTCTATATGCCAAATTTGTGTTTGCTTCATAAGCTTTTAATGATTGGCTGAAGATGTATAGTGCTGTAATGTTGTCTACAGTGTATTTGTAAATTGGAAAGTATTTCATATTTGCTCAGTGTATATCATTTTCACATTTTGTGTTTGGGATCGTTGAATAGGGCATATGTGTTTTCACTCTCTGTTGGCTGGAGAGACATACGGAGTGATCAACCGTCATGTTTCTACAATTAATAGCGGTGAATACCGGGATGTAGACCTTGTTCATGTTAATGAAAATTCTTATGTTGAGTCTGAGAAAAACCTCTTCTCTATCTTTTTAACAAGATAAATGGTTAGTACGGGCAGAAACTAGAGTGTTTTCACCCAGTGCCTCAGTTGTTGATATTGACTGATGCCAAGTCAAGAATAACCCTTTAAAGTATTTGCTTAATTGGGATGATTGGTAATAAAAAGTTGATGATAGTTTTGACACTATCCCTCTGAGAAAATTTGAGGAAATGCATAGGTGCATTGAGCAAAGATGATAAAACAAATGCACAAGGAATAAGTCTTTTAACTTAATTTCTGTGAACAGGTGAATGTTTATGTGTGTTTGAATGCCGTTTATGTTCGTGAGATTTCTGATATGAAAGTAACTTTTGTAAGTACTGTTTTGTCTAAAGTGTGTAATTTGTTAAGAATCTTGTTAGCATATAACTAACTTATACTTCAGAATGAATCTCTTTTGAGGTTTAGGAATTATGTTCGTGTGGACATTTTTTCTGAATACGTAATGTATTTTGATAGTTAATTGTCTGATAGAATCTGACGTAACTTAATTAGTAAAATTAGGTTAGGGCTGAGGGTTCTCATGAGTTGGGAAGCTGGACTTCATCCCCGCATCATAGATGAGGCGAGCAGAAGCTGAAGTTCTACCAGCTTTGGAACCTGAACCGCCTTGGATTCTTTGTGAGACGTCAAGTGAGGAAGAAAGCAACAGTAGAGAGATAATTCGTCATTTGGTTTGCTGGAACATTATGCCAAGAATGAACTTGAACCTTAATCGTGCACTGGACAATCTACGAAGCACTTTCAGCAGGTTTATGAAAGGCAAAGTTGATAGCTGTAGAAATATAAAGCACAGATTGACTATAGCTGAGGACATTGGTCCATGGTCCATTGTATTGATTATTGATTATAGACTTGATTGGCAATGAACGCAATGACGACATGATAGACTCTCTTTCAGAAACTGAGATTTTGATAATCCAATCTTCTGTTTAGCAGCTGTAAGCTATATTGGACGATTTTATGAAAAATCGCTTGGATGTGATCTCCAAAGATCTCACTGATTTTGTTTTGTCTAACATGACATGAAGCATGTTGAGCATGTTTGGTGGTATACGTGTTATTGAACTGGGAAGTTCTTCTTTTTTAAGCAGGGAAGAGTTGTAGCACCTCTTTGGTACTACATAAGGTAGAAAGAGTAAAAGGTGAAATTAACCTTTTATTTTCTTTTATTTACCTGTCGCCCATGTATTGAAATCTTGTTTTTATCATTTGTATTTGTATTTTGTGTACTTTCCATGATTGTGGAAAGATGTAGTGTAATTACACCCNCCCCCCCCGGTCTCATAATCATGGGTGCGCACATAAATGTATAAATGTAATGAACATATTATTTTAATCACGACATTTTAGGCAACATTCGTTCATGTCACACAGAGTTCAAAGTCATCACAAAACACGTGCCTCGAATTGTGATGATTCGGGTTAACCGGCCTTCTTGGAAACCCTGGGTATCCGGACCCATTATCCTTTAATGAGAATCGGAACGACTCCTCCCCTTGTGTGTGATCCTACACGCTAGAAGGTGGCCGCAAGGGGTTCAGTCACAATTTCTGGATTTACAACCAACGTATAGCGTTAATGATGATGATAATGAAAATAATAATGATGATACTAATAATAATGATCATAACAATAATAATAATAAAAATAATGATGATAATAATGCTAATCATAAAAATGGTAATAATAGTATTAATAATGATGATAATAATAATGATGGTAATAGTGATTATAATACTAATTATTGCAATAATACTGGCAATAATAATAATGATAATAATAATAATAATGATATAGATGATACATATAACAACAATAATAATGATGATAATTATAATAATGAAAATGACATTAATAATAATAACAGCAATAAAAAACACAGAATCGAAACGGCTCCTCCCCTTGTGTGTGATCCTACATGCTAGAAGGTGGCCGGAAGGGGTTAAGTCACATATTTCAATGTATAGCCAAAACATAGCTTTAAAGGTTGTTCTTGACAACCAGAAATCTTGCCCGATACTTACCCGACAGAGCAACAGCTATAGTTTGCAAACTGGATTCCAAATATCGTAGCTCAATTATTACAACCAGGTTTAAAGGTAGAATACTTCTTTTGCAGCCTAAAATTTGACTTTCCAAGATTGTTGTGTTATATTGAAGAGTACTAAACATGCTAAATGTTAGAACTTATCACCAATCAATTAAGCACAAAGATTGGTTTTGATATGCGCGTGTATATTTCTAGTTATGGACCGTGCGTTCAAAATTCAAAACAGCCGTTGGCCCCTCGTTGACCAATAGCGCAAGAGTCTCTCTCAGTGCGTATTCCGCATGGTGTGGCAGTGCATTGAAGTGCGCACTGTATGTGCTCT